>SKCR01038532.1:0-61902 GCA_019454045.1 Zanthoxylum bungeanum | reverse complement strand
TGGAATGATAAGGCATAATTATCGATGAACGGTTAGGCCGAAATTTGATTATGTCTTCTTTGTCCGGTACTTACACTGGCTTGTGTTAAATTTTCATATACATTCGATGCAATCCAATTATGAAGAACTTATAACATGTTACGCACGGAGGAACAAGATTTGAAGAAAGACAATCCCACTTTGTACCTCCATGATGGAGCAAGCTCTTCAAAGACTTCTAGAAAGTCGAAGAAAATCAAAATGGGAAAGAAGAAGATATCAAAGCTGTAAGACCGCATGTAGCTCATGATGCATGTCTACACTGTAAAAAGTTTAACACTGGAAGAAAGATTGTCCAGAGCTGAAAGGAAAGGCAAGACCCTCAGGTACGCTTTGTATTTTTCCTATTATTGACATCTCATTAGCCTTAGATGTAAATAGTGGATGGGTGTTAGACACTGACAATCTCACTCATATTTGCAACTTCATGCAGGTTTTGAGGGTTAAAAGAAGGCTGAACAAATGGGAGATCCAACTTAGAATTGAGAATAGCAAGACATTGGATGTCAAAGCCATAGGAACGGTTATTCTAGATCTGCCTAATGGACGTAAATTATTTTTACATGACTGTTATTATATACCCTCTCTTATCAGACAAATAATATCATTACCAATATTGGATAAAGAGTGATATAAAATAAACATTAAAGATGGTGCTTTATGTTTATATAATAAAGATAACTATTGATATGGGAATGTTCTTTATCTAATGGTCACTATGTTTTAGAAATATATCGAGATGTCTTTAATGTAGAGTAAAATACAAGAAAAAGATCTGAATTAAATGATACTAAATTATGGCATATGAGATTGGGCCATATAGGTGTTAGACGTCTATCAAAATTGGTTAATGATGGTTTGATTGAAGATCTTATCGTAGATCCTTATCCAATTTGTGAGTCATGTATCCAAGGAAAAATGACAAAGGCCCAATTTCTTAGTGTTGGACACCATGCTGAAGATTTATTGGAGCTAATACACAGTGATGTGTGTGGTCCATTAAATCATGCTGCTCATGATGGTTCAACATACTTCATGACTTTCAAGGATGATAACTCAAGATATGGATATGTCTATTTGATGAGACATAAATCGAAAATATTTGAAAAGTTCAAAATATTCCGAAACGAAGTAGAAAAAACAAACTGAAAATTCATCAAGCGTCTTCGATCAGATGAAGATGGTGAATTCATGAGCGATGAATACAGAAGTTATTTAAGGGAGAATGGGATTCTCGCCCAATATAGCCCACCAGGAACTTCTCAACAAAATGGTGTGTTTCAGTGGAGAAATATTAATTTATTGGATATGGTACGATTTATGATGAGCTATACAGATCTTCCATATTATCTTTTGGGTTACGCTTTACTTATTATTGCCCATATACTTAACAAAGTTCCATTGAAAATTGTTTCTACGATCCCATATCAGATATGGTTCGGTAGAAATCCAAGTCATAGATATTTAAAGATTTTGGGTTGTCCTGCATACATTAGTGTTGTGCAACGGGATAAATTAATACTAAAGGGGTATAAATATAGGTTCGTATGATATCCTGAAAATTCCAGGGGATATAAATTCTATGATGTTGAGAAATGAAATGTATTTGTTGCTCGTTTTTTCACTTTTCTTGAAAATGAATTTTTCTGAGAAAGTGGAAATTGTAGAAAGATTGAACTCGATGAATTTGATCCCAACATTAAGGAACCTAAAATGGGACCAGAGATCCAATTAGGTGAAGGATCTACAACATAGTTTCTATGTAAGTCGAATAGAATTTCAAGGCCTCATGAGAGACTATTTTTAATGTTTGATACGAGCCTTGATGTTCTCCTCTCAGAGGAAACGGATCTGACTACGTATAAAGAGGCAATATTGGATATCGATTCAAGAAAATGGCAAGAAGTCATGAAATATGAAATGGATTCTATGCATGACAATCAAGTATAGGACTTAATTTAACTTCCTGGAGGATTTAAACCTATTGGTTGTAAATGGGTTTATAAAATGAAGTGAGGGCTCAATGGAAAAGTGGAAACCTTTAACGCCCGACTAGTAACAAAAGGTTACACTCAACGTCCTGGGATGGACTATGAGGAAATTTTTCACCAGTAGTCATGCTAAAATCTATTAGGATTGTGCTAGTCATTGATGCATATCATGACTATGAGAAATGGAAGATGGATGTGAAAATCACTTTCTTAAATGGATTCTTCGATGAGGATATCTATATGGAACAACCAGTGGGTTTCTTATCCAATTAGACTTCAAACTTGGTTTGTAAGCTCCAGAAGTCTATTTATGGACTTAAACAAGCATCCTGAAGCTGGAATCGTTGTTTTGATGAGATAATTAGATTATCTAGATTCATCAAGAACGAGGAAGAACCGTGTGTATATAAGAAAGTTAGTGGGAGCATGATAGTATTCCTTATTTTGTATGTAGATGATATCTTTATCATTGAGAATGATATAAGATTGATGCAGAGTATGAAAGCCTACATTTGTAAGAAATTCTCCATGAAATACATGGGTGAAGCTTCCTATATACTGGGGATAAGGTTCTACCGGGATAGAGTTGGGAAGCTTATAGGATTGTCGCAATCTACATACATGGACAAAATATTAGAAAGGTACGGTTTTACCAACTGCAAGACAATAAATGTACCTTTCCGATACAACACACATCTTTCGAAGAAAATGTCACTTCAGACTGAGGAAGAAAGAGTTAGAATGTCTAACTTTTCATATGTTTCTTGTATTGGAAGTATTATGTATGTTATATTATGTACAAGACCTGACATCAATTTCGACGTCAGTGTAACTAGCTGATATCAATTTGATCATAGTAATGATCATTGAACAACCGTGAAACATATCTTGAAAAATCTTAAGGGTACTAAGGATAAGTTTCTCATATATGGAGAAGATGAGCCACAAGTTAAAGGTTATACGGACTCCGACTTTCAGGGAGATCTAGATGATCGAAACTCTATATCCGGATACATATTTACCCTTAATGGCGATGCGGTTAGTTGGCAATGTTCAAAACAAGGCTCAACAGCAGATTTCATGACGTGGAACTCACTTGGATGTTTAAGGCCAAGAAAACCCCTCGCAACGGATAGAACCCCAAGCACCGCAAATTTGATTTTGTAGGAACAAAACCCTTCCAAGGCCACAAAGAAGACCCACAAAGAACTTGTTTTTGAGAACCCTTAAGATGATTCCTTGAAGTGTTCTGCTAGCACGGAGACGCCACTAAGGTTGCCACGCCTTAGATAAGTCGATTGCATGAAATAATGGGAATCCCTCCCTTAAGCAATTTTTGGACAAAGCCAAGCTTTCAAGATGAAGCTAATTTCGAAATTGATGATTCTCTTTCATTAAGAAATAAATGTTACAATATATAGTACAATAAAAGAAACCCTAATAGTGAAAAAGACCAAAACACCCTAAATTGCTAACTTATGGCTAATTAAAAGCTATGCCCTTAATAGTCATTTAAAAACCTATACAACTTTCCAAGAAAGTCAAAAGTAATAGAAAATTAATCAAAAACTTTGCCAAAAAAAATCAATAAAGGAAAATAAAAAAATCACAAAAATCCAACAAAGATGCCTAATAAGTCAACAAATGTGGAAAACTTTTCCCAAAATGTCTAAAGTTGTCTCATTGCACCAAAAGCTCCTAAATTCGTGGCCTTCATGTAACAAGGCCCAAATTATGTGTCTCAAGCCCATTAAGTCTTGTCTTGGTCGAATTTTTGGTGTCGGACTTGATTCGACTTGATTCGTCAAAACTGCTTCTATATTGGGCTTGCGTCATTCTCATCTATTTCAATCCGGTTCTTTAGGTTTGAAAGTTGTCTTAGACTTGAAGATTGAATACAAGTTAACCGATAATAAGCCCAATTTAACTCTGTCGTCGAGGACCCTCTGGTGGGTATTCTGGATCATATCATTTCACCACTGAAGCGGAATTTATAGCGGCTTAAGAAGCTGCTAAAGAAGCTGTTTGGATTAGAAATTTTATTACAGAACTTGGCATTGTGTCTAGTATTGCGGATTCGATCCCACTATACTGTGATGATAGCGGAGCCATTACGTAGGCTGAGGAGCTGAGAGCGCATTCCAAGTCTAAACACATGGAGAGATTATTGAACGAAAATACATGGTTGTGTTAAAGGTTCAAGGACAAGACAGCATAGGATATTAGCTTACTAAGGCCTTACCTCATAAGTTATTTGAAAAACATGTGGAAGAGATGAGACTACGGTACCATCCGATGGGATCAAGTGCATATTAAGATAGGATCTGTCGACCCGTATATGTACCATAAGGGGTTTAGGTATCCATGTGAGAGTAACGATTCTTAAGACTTTGTCCAAAGCCGATCACCTAGGATGGATCGCATATATCAGAAATGGTGTTCTGATTAGTTATAAAGAATCGTAGACATGTCGACGTGAGATGTGTGTCTTGGAATCTTGACAGTGTAATCTATATTTCTTAAACACAACTCGGATGATAAAGAATTGTTAAACATATGTGATGACCTCGACTTGTATAGTTCAGAAAATTCGTTCGCGAATTCAGAGGTGGCCGAATTGCTTACATCCATAAGTATTTCATAATTAGAGATAAGTTATAAAGTTCGTAAGACCTCTAATTATATCCTTAGCCTTTAAGTACTATTGATTCTCTAAAAAATTATATATATGCTTAATAAATTATTTTCATTGATGTAATAGAAATATGAGTGCTCTTATTATTCAAGTATCGAATCAACACTTAAAGAAAATATTTATCTATTTTTTATAAAAAATAAAAATAAAAAATAGATTCCAATATTGTGTTAAATATTCTGAGTTGCATATTAAAATGTGTCTCCATAGTACGAAGTTATTGATCAGAATCCATACCAATCCCACCAATGTAACTCAAAAGACACAATTCAACACACAAAAGTTCATAAAATTATCAAGATTGAGATCAACGCATATTTGATAATCATTTATATAGATATGAATTTCTTTGTCTAACAGATTTTCTAAAGAAATTCATTTCTATTAGATTCCAGTACTATATAATCATATTATACAAGCCACCTTTATTTACATATCGATATATGAACGATTTAGAATTTTATCATCGTATCAAATACTTTAGGATTTCATCATCATATCAAATACTAAAATGGACAACAATTGTAGATAAACTGTAAACAAAATATTTCACTTTATGTACTCTCTACGCACTATTTAAGATTAACGATCTCAAATTCAAATCCTCTTATATATGTCGTATATATATTGAGTTTGAGATTACATAAGCAATTTATGGTATTTATGATAATTTTATATATGGTAAAATCTAAACAAATAGATGAATGTAAAATACGTCTTTATTTATTTCAAAATTTACCTAATATAAGCAACTCTTATGGCATAAATCCAAATAAAAAATTCAAGGTTACATTTATATTCAAAACTAACTAAAAATTCGGTTATTCAATACCTCTGAAATAACAAAAAATTAGTTAATATCTTATATAAAAATTAATTTTTATTTTTTTATTATTAATATTATAATATTATTTATTATATTTTTTGGTCAAATATCTAGCATCCAACATCTAAAATACTAAAAATAATAACAAATAGAAATCATTTCGGTTACCTAATTTACAAATCAAAACCTGACCATTATTCACTAAACTTCAAATATATGATAGTTTTTTTAGTCGAATAATTACATGTTGTTGACGGTGATTTTCTGTCCCGAGAAACTCTGAAGCTTGAAGAGAGGTATAATGGGATTTGTACTTAAGCAGATGGAGGTCCAAAGTCGTTGTGAGGATAGGGGGGTCAGATGAAGGGGCTCAAGCCTGAGGCGCAGAAAGACATGAGGAAATAACCATACCCAACCTTATTTAAAGGCATTAGGTTTGACAACATTTGAGCATCCGTGAAGGCCGACCCCACATCGTAAAGTGAGGAAAGTAAGGTCTCAACACCGACCTGATGAGGTAGGTCGGGGTAATGGTATCATGTTCAAGTCTGGGCGATGTGAGCCCTAAAAGGAAGTTTGAGTTTCTCAAATATTGATGAGATAGAAATAGGCCAGCAACTGATGGGATGGAACAAGGCTGCAAGATTATTGACTGACACACGCTATTGCATGGGAGTGGTTAGAATACAGGCTGACACTGTGGCATAGCGTGTAGTAGTTACCAAAAGTGGCATGGTTTAATGAGATTTAGGTGGCAGGTCGTAGGGGTGTCAAACAGCTAGGCTATAATTCGTAGGGTAATTAAGGAAGAGAGCCTAGGCAAAAATCGCTTAGTAACGTGGCTAGCGTCACGTAGTTGATCAATTTTTTTATTCACAAGCACTTATAACTTGTAATAGAGGGAACAAATCTCGAGTTAGAGAAAGAAAAGAGGTCGGTCAAGCTCGAGCCAGTAATAAAAATTTCCTTTTCCCTTATGTTCGTGCACATAGGTCGGATCCATTCCGCCGAACCACGTTAAATCTTTTGTTTATCTATGCGATTTCTTTATGTCTGCTAAGTTTGCATTTGGTTCCCAACAAACCAAACAAATTCACAGCTTGGGGATGATTTGTTCGAGGAGTGGTTTTTCTCAAATTACCCCTGGAATGAAAAATACCCGTCAACAATTAGCGTTGTCTGTGGAGAACAGTATAAAAAGCAGCAAACACACTAAGACGATGGCAAGAGATGGGAACCACATATCTTTAGAGGCTTTGACGATGGAGTGGATGGAGAAAATGGAAGAAACCATGCGAAGTGAAAGAAGAAGTGCTTAAAAGGAAAAGTTAAGGCAACTCAAACCTTCAGGAAGGCCATGATGGAGAAGTTGGAGGGGTTGGAAAAGAAGGCGGGAGAAAAGAGGAGAGCGGGCCCCAACCAAATAAATGAGGAGATAGTGAGAGGAAAAAGAATCGTTGGAGCAGAATGAGACGGCGAAAATGGGAAGAGGAGTGCCTATGGAGTGAGATCAATAGTCGTTGCCGGAGCCGCGCCGACAATGGAGTTGTAGGAAGAATTGAAAGGTAGAAAAACTCCAGAATCCTCCAGTAACAGTCTGTGTTTTGCGAACAGTGACAGGGAGCGACACCTGAGGGTATGAAGCTCCCAGTAACAGAAGATATCATGCTCAAAGTGGAAAATGCGAGGAATCTCATGGATGTGAGCGTGACAGCTCTGAGAACTAGATGCAGAGTTGGTTTTGAAAGGAGATGAGGAAGTGGGAGGAACATATGAGACGGGCCAATGGGTGACCAAGACATGGAGGCGGCATCCTTTTTTTCAAAGGAAATCATGGAAATGGAATTTCTAAGGAGATTCACCATGCCCTCGATGGATGTCTATAAAGGGAGCACGGACCTCAAGTCCCATGTTGAGAAGTTCATTTTCCTGATGGAGATTCAGGGAATGGCTGAAGAGGCCATCTGCAAGGTATTCTCTTTAACCTTGGGTGGTTAAGCAGCTTATGGTTCAGGAACTTAACCCCGTGGAGTATCAATAGCTTTGTGCAGTTGAGGAAATCCTTTGTGTGGCAGTTCAAAGAGATTGTGTATCGAGGAAGACGATGGGGTCGTTGAGGTTGATGAAACAGAGAAACGATGAGTTTTTGAATAGCTTTACCGATATGTACCACGGCTTAGTGCTAGAGATCGGGCGTATGAGTCCCCGGAGGCGCTGGAAAGTTTCAAATGGGCCTTCAAGGTCAGGAGATTATGGTCTCACTTGATGATCCAGGAGATACCAGACTATGCCGCGGCTTTGGAGTAGGCAATGAAGTTTGTGTTGATGGAGGGAGAAGAGAATATCGCCTGATTAGGGATTGTTCAAAACCCTAGAGCAGCTCGGCCGGAAAACCAACGGGATTTAGACAGGGACTTGAGGAGATCAATCCCAAGGCAGAAGGAGTTCAGGCCGATACCTCAGAATAATTTAGCATAAGAGAGAAGGCCGTTTGTCCAGGTCAACCATGTCGACGGAGGGACGGTGTACACACCCTTGAACAGACCCCTGGCCTAAATAGTTCGGGAATCCAGGATAAAAGGTCTATTGACCGAGCCCAATCCAATGAGGTTTCCCATTGAGAAGAGAGAGAACATGGTTTATTATGTGCACCATAATATGAGAGGACACACCACAGAGAGATGTAGAGACCTACATGAGTATGTGGAGGACCTGGTGAGGAACGATTACCTGACTGGGTGCATAGAACAAACGGCTATGATGGCCGAGCATCACCAATAGCGACAGTCATTAGGAAGTAGTGGGAAGGTCGATATATTAGATGTATCAGTTTCCATAGTGTTTCCTGCTTATTATGCTCATTTAGCAGCTTTCAATGCCTATTATTATATAGAGGGTGGGGAGTTGAGTTGTTGAATGAAATACAATGTCAGTAGTTGGAGGTTGACAGGACTCTCCCTACATTTGGTGTTGATATTGAACAATTTCCTCCTAGAGAAATTGTGACCGTTGTTCGACCTGTCAGTCCTCAGTTTCTTCAAAGAGATCGGTTCAGAGGGACATTGTTAAGAATTGTTCGAAGATGTTAAGGAATATATTTTTAGTAAAAGCCTCTATTAGAATGACCCTCAAAGAGTTGTAAGAAGGGCAGTAGATCCCTTGAATATGAATAAGACATTCCCCTTTTAAATAAAAACTTGTTCACTTTTCTTGTTTATTATTTAGATGGGAAAGACATGTTTAATATTCTTGTGAGATACTCATGATTGGAATGCATGAAAGGATGCAAAGCATGTTGGAAAATCCTACACCCCCGCGACACGCCAGTCCCTGGTGTCATTATCAAACCCCCGGGCTGGAACGTTAACACCCAATGACTTGTATCTTTAAGGAATGATCATAGCGTAAAGACCCGCGTGGCGTTTGGTGCCTCAGATATCTATAGCATGCTCGACGAATGAGTCGGCGTGGTGTTCGGTGCCTCAAGATAATCATAGCACGTATGGATGGCTAGTGGCTTCGGTGCCTCAAGGGTATGTGATATATCACCCTTGTTTTGTTTGTTTTGTTTTTTTATCCTGGTTTTATTTTTGATGGATGACTAGAGGTGGGACGCCATTTCTAGTATCCATATTGATTTTCAGAGGTTGAAAATCTTTCATCTCGGTTAAGTCGTGGAAATAAAATTGATGACTCGAGACTGCATACGTTCCGCCGAGGCCATAGTGTTGATTGATGACTCGGGGCTGCATTCGTTCCGTCGAGGTCATAGTGTTGATTGATGGCTCAGGCTGTATTTTTTCCGCCAATTCCATAGTGCTTATTGATGGCTCGGGTCTGCATTCGTTCCACCGAGGCCATGTTGGTTGCACAATGAGGGTACATTCCTTTGTGACCAAGTTGTTGCGCCGGTTCGGGATAGGGTTACGTCCCACTGAGGCCTTACTATCTTCGTTAGCATGGGGTTGGAGTTTCTCCCTCATGACCACGTGTTGGTGGCACAAGAAGGGTACATTCATTTGTGGCCAATTTTTTTAATCGGCTCGGGGCTGGATTGATGTTGGGGTTTTGGGCGGTATTTCTAGGTAACGCAGCGGAATGCGGGGAAATCAATTTTTTTCGATTTCTTTAATTTTTACTTGGGTGATTAAAATAAACTTATTTATTATAATTACTCAATACTCAAAAACAAAATTTTTACCCCAAAAATCAGAATTTTTCAATATTACCGTAAGACCCCTAAATTTTATATTTTGATCATTTTAGTCCTAATTTGTCAAATACATAATTATGTGATTCCAAACCACTACCAAAATGATTTATACATGTCATACACATCAAAATACATCAAGCAACCGAAAATCCAAATTTTCTTTAAATTGCCGAAATTACCCTATAGTTTCAAGTTTGATCATTTTAGTCCAATCTTGTCAAGACAAGTTTAGATGATTTCCAATCAATTTTAAAATGATTTGTATATCTTATATACATCAAAATACAACATATATATGAAAATTCCCAATTTTGGTTTAGGTTAGAAATCTTAATTTTCCAATTAATCAAATTAACCAAAATTAACACAATTCAATACTTTAATTTAATCTCTCCTACACCAAACAAGTCTCACCACTTTGAAACAACTCAAGAATAATTCTAGGTCATCAATGAGTGGCCTAACAACTCTAGAATGACAATCAAGTCATCTAATGACCAAAAGAGAGCTTAATATAAGCTTCTTCTTTTTTTATAAACATACATACAAACATCTTTCATCTAAGCATCCAATATTAATATTACAACAACTAAAAGAGTAGAGAAACAACCAAACATCACATGTAGTAGCTTGGAACCCTAGAAATATTTTTCTAGTTGAAAAAGGAATTGAAAAAACTTACAAGGCTTTAAGTTTTCTTCAAATCTTCTCTTTTTCCTTCACTTTTCTCTCAACTTTCTTTTGTAATATTTTGGATGCTTAACACATTAAGTGAAGAAAATGAAAAATGAAACCCTTATATATGTAAGGTTGGCCGAAACAAGGACAAAAAGGGAAACAAAATTTTTGCAATCTTTAATCAATATTAAAAGATGTAAAATTCAATTTGAATACCTTTTCCATAAAGTAAACATACAAGTGCACCAATTACATTAAGCCATATATAGCCATAATAATGATAAAGATAAATGTATTTAATTATTCTAATTATTTAATAATTAATTAATTAGATAATTACTTAATACAAATATCTAAACACATGTATCATATTTACTTTAAATATTCCATAATACATATATTTGGAACATGTGTCAAATATTTTATTTGACAACTAATTAATGTGTATTTAATAAAATCAAGTATTTAATCCAAATACACACTAACTAGTAAATGGTCGAATAACCCTTTAAGCATGTATCTAATCGTTTAACCGTTAAACGATTTATAAATAATCAGTATTATTTATAAAAGTTGCCCTAGTGCTCTACGAGTATATTTCAATAGTGAGACTCTCTAGATTCAGGCATATCCGTCACGAAATCCAATTTTGTGTCCATAATCTACCCACCCGTAAATTATAACGACCATAGATAAACTCGCTGAATCATACAAGTCGAGGTCATCGCATATGTATAATCCTTCTGTCACAGGTATTCGGATTTTCCCAGAGATATAGATATAAACGTCAAATCTCTATAGGTATAATCTCGTCAATGTATTTATTAGCAGTCTCTTAATAACACTTAGAACTTACTTCTACAGTGCACCACGGTCCCATGGATTTAGCAGATTGCTAATCCCAAAATGAATACCTATGCTCTGTACACAGAACTGACGGATCCTATCTTGATACACACAGGATATCCTGAGGATCAGTCCACACTCAACGAACATGCAGAGGTCTGACCTAAATAGATCGGTGACATGACTGCCATCAAAGTGTGGAGGATACCTCATATATCAACAGTGGTATCTCAAGTCAAATAATCATTATGCTACTCAACCCGAGAAGATTCTTATTGATGCTGGTGTACCATCTATTAAGAATCTTCGGTGAGTCATTCAATGTTTATCCAATATAAACACCTACATGTCTATATGAGTCTCCCGAGACTCATGGTTCATTGAGAAACCATTGGAATCTAATATTTCAATATAAGACATGTACTAGTCTCTCCGGGTTTACTTACTGACCAAGTAATTGTAAACCTTGACCAGGAATATTTAAGAATGATATTTTTATGATACAACTCAATGACAATTGCGACACTTTTACAACTGTATTATAACTAATCATTCTAAGGTCATTTACATCTTTGCCATATCATAAAAGAATAAGTTATATTATAGAAACTATTTATTTTATTCATAATAAAATATTTACACAAGTATTTACAAGAAATACAAGAGAAATTGGCGCTCAGAGCACCAACCCTAACAAAATCGCCCACTTGCTTTAGTGCCAATATCGATTATATCTCATACCCATCGACTTCACATGTTTATCAAATAACTTGGGTGGAATGGACTTAGTAAGTGGGTTTGCTACGTTATCTTCACTCGTTACTTTGCATACGACAAGGTCCATTCGTGACACAATCTCTCGAATGATGTTATACTTTCGTTCCACATGCTTCGATTTCTGATGCGTCTTTGGTTCCTTTGCTTGTGCAATGGCTCTATTATTATCACAGTATAACCGAATCAGATTCTCGATACTTGGGACAATTCCCAATTCTGTGATAAATTTTCTAACCCAAACAGCTTCTTTTGCAGCTTCCAAAGCCGCAATATATTTCGCCTCTGTAGTGGAATCAGTTGTAGACCCCTACTTAGAACTTTTCCAACTAACTACATCACTGTTAAGGGTAAACACAAATCCCGATGTAGACTTTCTATCATCAGGGTTCGATTGGAAATCTGAATCCGTATACCCATTAATCTGCAGTTCATTTCCTCCATATGTCAGAAACTTATCCTTAGTACCCTAAGATACTTTAGGATATGTTTAACGGCCATCCAATGGTCATTACCTGGATTGGACCGATATTTACTGGTTACACTAACTGCGTAGCTAATATCAGGCCTAGTACATAATATGACATACTTTATGCTACCCAAACATGAAGCATAAGGTTTATTAGACATTCTAATCTTCTCATCTTCTGTTTGCGGATGCATCTTCTTTGAAAGATGAATGCCATGTCTAAATGGTATATATACTGTCTTACAGTTACCAAAATTGTACCGTTCTAAGATCTTATCTATGTACATTGACTGAGATAACCCAATAAATTTCCTTTCTCTATTTATATAGAGCTTTATCCCTAAGATATAAGAAGTTTCTCTCAGATCCTTCAAAGATAAATTCTTACAGAGGTAAGCTTTGACGCCTTGCATCATCCCGATATCATTCACAATGATTAGGATGTCATCAACATATAGAACTAAAAATACCACCATACTCCCACTGACTTTCTTATACACACAAGATTCTTGCGAATTCTTAAGAAAATTAGACAATCTGATAATCTCTTAGAGTCATAGATTCCAACTTCGTGAAGCTTGTTGAAGTCCATAAATGGACTTCTTAAGCTTACATACCATGCCCGAGTTCTCACTTGATACAAAACCTTTTGGTTGTTCCATATAGATTTCCTCATCAAGAAATTCATTAAGAAAAGTCGTTTTGACATCCATTTGCCAAATCTCGTAATCATGGTAAACAGCAATAGACAACAAAATCCTAATAGACTTTAGCATCGCAACTAGCAAAAAGTTTCATCGTAGTCGACTCCAGCTCGCTGGGTGTAACCTTTAGCTACCAGTCAAGCCTTAAAAGTTTCAACCTTTCCATCAGGCCCACGCTTCCTCTTGTAAACCCATTTACAATCACTAGGAACAATTCCTTCAGGAGGTTGAACTAAGTCTCAAACTTAATTCTGATGCATAGAGCCTAACTCTAATTTCATGGCCTCTTGCCATTTCACGGAGTCGATGTCCAACATCGCTTATATATAGGTATAAGGATCAGTCTCTTCAACTAAGAGTACATCAAGACTCCTTTCTTGTATCAAATATAAGTGTTCAGGAGGTCTTGATACCCTTCCAGCCCTACGGATTGTGTGTGGAGAAGGTTCTTCATCTACTTAAATATCAGGTTCCTCTAGTGTAGTGTTGAGCACCAGTTCCGATTTTACCCAGAACCAATTGGAACCGAATCGGTTTTTCAAGTTTGGAACCGGAACCGGTTGTAATTTGTCCGGTTTTGGTTCCAAAATAAAAGAACTTTTTTTAATTGGTCCGGTTCTGGTTCCAAAATATTCGGAACCGGAACCGGACCATAGAACCAGTTTCTAGAACTAAATATAGAACTGATTTTTAATCCTAATCCCTTAAAAGTACGTCATTTTAATCCTAATCCCTCAAAACCTAAAAACACTTGGAAAATATTCATTTCCCTCCTGCTATCCAAATTCGATCTCATTTTTCTTCAAATATTTTGTTTCCCTCCTACTATCCAAATCTGATCTCATTTTTCTTAAATCTTGTAAGCCTCAGCGTTTTCAAACTTGAAGCCACCATTGTTTTAGCACTTGAAATAGGCACAAATGATTACTCTTGAAGCAATTGAGAGTGTGAAAGCTGCGATTGCAAGTAGTGATTAAGCGCAAAGCGAAAACTAAAAAGAATGCAATATCTCGTGAGGTTGCTATATATTTGGCTATATTTTTAATATTTTTTGATTGGATATTTTATTAGATTTGGGGTATTGCATAATCTAAGATTTGATTTTGAACATCTGTTAAATTTTAAAATGCAATTGGGGTGGGTGATGTTAGAGTTATTAGATTATGGGATAATAAATTTTGACAATATGGCTTGCTATTTTAGGGTTATTAATTAAGAGAGTGAAGGTGGCATATATAGGAACTTTGAATATGAAATCAGAGATCTGCATTATATTTTTCAAATTCGTATTAGTTGCATTCAAGGTACTTGTTTAAATGCTTATGTGAATTTTTTTATGTGATGTGTTTTTGGATTTTTGACTTGTTTTGGGGGTAACTATATCTGGTTTTTCAATTATCTTTCTTGTACTTGGCCTGCTTGTTTGGGATCTTTTTTCTCATTAATTTGATAATCTTTGAGTTTTTATTTGTAAAATGGCATGTTTCTGTTGTTGTTGAGTTCTGTTTATGCTTCCACTTTTTGCTTTGTTGCTTTGCTGTTTTATGGTGTTTCTGTTGCGCTGAACGTTGTTTCTCTTTTCTGCTTCTACCTATAATAATGGTAATTCAGAACCGGACTGGAACCAAATAGGAACCGATTAATAGGGTACCATATTTAATTAGGTAGGTTCCGATTCCACTTAGTTAGGAACCGATTTTTTCCGGGTAGGTTCCGGTTCCATGCGGAATCGAAACTGAAACCGATTTTGCTCACCCCTACTCTAGTGATTTGTTAGTCTCTGGTTATACTTCATCAAGTTAAACCCATCTATGATTACCTCCTTCAGACAAAAATTTTATTTCTAGAAATTTTGCGTTCGATGCTCGGTATCATAGAATAAATATCCTTTCGTATTGGAAGGATATCCAAAAAAACCTAACTTTTGCCCGCGAGGCAAAAGCTTATTCTATTATGCCATCCTCACATATACAGGACAGCCCGAAATCCTAACATAATTAAGATTCGATTTCCTACTAGTTCATATCTCATACGGAGTTGTAGGAACAGCCTTGGAAGGAATCTTATTGAAAAAATGAGTGGCAGTTAAAAGAGCATAACCCTATAAATAATATGGTAAATTTGTAAAACTCAACATAGATCGGACCATATATAATAAAGTCTAATTTCTCCTTTCGGATACTTCATTGTGTTGTGGAGTACCTGGAGGAGCATATTGAGCAAGAATCCCATTCTCCTTCAAATAATCAATGAACTCACCACTCATATATTCACCACCTTGATCTGATCGAAGACATTTAATATATTTACCAGTTTATTTTTCTACTTCGTTACAAAATTCTTTGAACTTTTCAAAGGTTTCTGATTTATATCTCATCAAATAAACATAATCATACCATGACATATCATCGATAAAAGTAAGAAATTATGAAAATCCATTGTGAGTAGTCTGACGTATGGGACCACATATATTTAGAATGTATGAGTTCCAATAAGTCAGTGGCACAGTGTCCTATACCTGAAAATGAGGCTTTGGTCATTTTACCCCGAATGCAAGATTCACAGGTTGGATAAGGTTCAATGATGAGATCCTGAATCAAACCATTTCTAACCAACTGGGTTAAGCGTCTCACGCCTATATGACCTAATCTCATATGCCAGAGTTCAGTATTATTTATTTCAGAAAATTTACGTTTATTAATCCCAGTATTCAAAATATCTCGAGAAGTATGCAATATGTAATGACCATGCTCATTTGGACACTCAATGATCTGAATATTATTTCTATCATATAAATACAAGGAACAGTTCTTAATATTTATATGATAACCTTCTATATCTAATACAAAAAGTGATATAATATTCGCTACACATCCCGAAACAAAATAGCAGTCATGCAACAAAAGACTCCCATTGGACAAGAGGATCTCGCATACTCCCACAACAACCGCATTTAGAGAGTCACCACTCCCAAAACACAACTGTCTCTGGGCTTTAGCTTTCTACTTTCCTTCAACACCTGCAACGCAACGAATTGCAATATGAATAGGACAAGCAGAATCTAAAATCCAAATAGATGTTATAGCTTCACAAGCTAAAGAGATATCAATAACAGGGAAAATAAATGTACCTGAAGAAAATGCTCTCTCCTTTCTAATCTGGGTCAGGTAGTCAGGACAGTTTCTCTTCCAATAGTCGATCTTACTGCAGTGGTGACATTTATCTTCGGCAGCTCTCTTGGGTTTAGCTATCTTACCTTGTGGTGGAACATTTGAACCCTTCTTTTTCCTTCCTTTCTTCTTTCTTCTCTTTCTTGCCTAGATTGGGAAGAAGCGGAAATAGAAGTGGGTTTCAGAGGTCGAGTCGGAACTCCATTCGTTAAATCTTCCTCTGCAGTTTGTAGCATCTTATGCAAATCTTGATAAGCACAACTAATCCCATTTATATTGAAGTACATCACAAATCGGCGATACGACGCCTGTTCGTTGGGTATGGATAGATCCTCAGGGTGTCCTGTGTGTGTCGAGATAGAATCCGTCAGTTCTGTGTACAGAGCATAGGTAGTCCATATTTTTAGCAATCAGATAAAAACCATGGGCCCGTGGTACACTTTAGAAGCCAGTTCTAAGTGTTCTTTTAGAGATTGCTAATAGAGACGTCGACAGGATTGTCCCTATAGAGATTTGACATTTACATCTATATCTCTAGGATATATCCTGATACATGTGACGAAGGAATTATACATTTGCCATGACCTCGACCTGTATGATTCAGCGAGTTTATCTGTGGTCGTCATAATTTACGGGTGGGTAGATTATGGACACGAAATTGGATTTCGTGACGGATATGCCTGAATCTAGAGAGTCTCACTAGTGAAATATACTCGTAGAGCACTAGGGTAATATTTATGAATAATACTGATTATTTATAAGTCGTTTAAAGGTTAAACGAAAAATACATGTGAATGGACCTAATAGTCATTTCCTAATTTTTGTGTATTTGCATTTAATGATAGATTTTATCAAATACACATTAATTAATTGTCAAATTGAGATATTTGACTAATATCATAAATATATATGTATTTGGATATTTAAAGTAAATATAATACATATATTTAAAATATTTAAAATATTTATATTTAAAAAATTATTTAATTATTTAATTGTTAAATGATTAAATTAATTAAAATATAAAAATCTTAAAGTTGTGATATTTATGGAAATGTTTTAGTTGCTTTTGTTGACTTGTTGAATAATTCATTAAAGTTGTAATGATCATTTTAACAAGTTGATAAAGTAAACTTTAAATGAAACCAAAATAATATCTAGATATTATTATGCTACCAAATTCGGCCAAGACCATTTTTGTGAAGTATAAATTATTTTGTTTCATTTTTAGGGTTTAAGGTTTTCATGAGTCGCAAAATAAACACAAAAGTAGTTGAGAGAAAAAGCTTGAAGGCTAAAGAAGAAAGCTTGGAAAATCCTTGGTTTTGTAAGTTTTTCTTTAAAGCTTTCAACATGAAAAATATTTCTAACATACAAAATATTTCTAACATGCTTAGCTTCAACTTGTATTGCTTTGATGTTGTCTCTTTACTTATAGTTTGTGTTTTAATTGATTATGAACTTGAAAGAAAGATGTATGCATGTATGGTTATAAAGTGAGCTTGAAATGGTTTCAATGGCTCTATTTTGATTAATTGATAATCTTGTTGCCATTCTAGAGTTGTTGAGCCACTCCTTGGTGACCTAGAATTGTTATAGAGTTATTTCAAAATGGTGAGACTTGTTTGGTGTTGTAAAGAATGAATTAAAGTGTTGGAATTTAAAGATTTGGTAATATTGGTCAATTTGGTGAAATTATAAAATTAGGGTTCTTAACCCTTTCCAAATTTGGGGCTTTTCATATATGTGATGTATTATGGTATGTATATGATGCATGTTAATTTTTGGGTTGATTGGATTTGATCTTGGCATGTTTAGAACATAAAATGACCAAAATGTAATTATCCGAAAATTTGGGGTGCTCTTGGCAATTAGGCAAAATTTGGGGATTTGGTTGCAATCTGATTTGGATGATTTGGAATTGTTGGAAATCATTTTAGAAATGATTTAGAATCATCCAAAATTATATTTGACAATTTTTGGACTAAAATGATCAATTTGCAAAGTTGTGGGGCAATTCGGTAATTACCAAGAAATTTGATTTCTTGTGTAATTTTTCAGAATTTGATAATTGGATAATTAAATAAATAATTTTATTTAATTGATCCAAGAAAAATTTTGAAATCGAAAAATTTTGATTTTCCGCGATTCCGCTGCGTTACCGGATTTTCGCCATAATACCCCTACAAAATGGTATCTGAGAGAGTCTGATTCTGGACACCCTAATATGATTATGCCTTTTAAATTCAATGTTTAATTTAATCTTTACTTGATGCATGCATGTGTTTATTTAATTAGATTAAATAAAGTAAAAAATATCTTTTGCGGAAAATCCCTAATTAATAAGGTTTTATATTAATTATGTATTTGATGCATATTACATGGTCCGTCTTGTCAATATGGTTTATGGATAATTTTTTGTGACTACATCCGAGACCATACCAAAGCTGTGAGGGTGTAGCCAATAGAAATTTATTTATGCCGGATGTATATCAGATACTAGATAAATCCAAGCGAAAACGGAATCCTTAACATGCCAAAGCTGTCAGGGTTACGTAAGTAGCTTGAGTTTATCATTGACGAGTTTAACCTTGGTACGTCTCCTTGTGAACGGGCCAAAGCTGTCACAATGAGAAACGACCAGGACCGGAAACCCAGGAGTCATTATTGAGTGATTGACAATGAGTTGTCTACCTGATGAATATACGTAAGCAAGACCGTGCCAAAGCTGTGAGCTGAAATATATTCATGGGATCCACCTTTCAATATTTGTATTTAATTTAATTATTAAATCTTTGTATTCTGTTTAGGGATTACAGTATTGCATGATTTAGTGGGAGAAGCATTTTTAGATTAAAAATCCATGATCTAGTTAATGATTTTGATATTATATGAAACTGCTTCATATTTGCTAACCGTTTTTCGTGATCTATATGATAGATTTGCGATGGCGTCACTATTAACTAATAAGTTTGCGCATATGTTGGATACGAACAAACTCAAAGGCGTTGAGAACTTCACTGATTGGGACTTGGATTTAAGGATTGTCATTGATTCCGAGAAGTTGGGATATGTTCTTGAGGGTCTGCTGCCCCTTGCTGTGTCTAAGGACGCAACACCAGAGGAACCCCAAGTTTTCCAAGCTTGGAAAGATGATGATTTAAAAGTTAAATCATACATCTTAAGTTCGCGGACACCGGGACTCAAGAAACAATACTATGGCATGACAGATGTGTATAGTATGATGATGCGATTAAGAGAATCATTCATGAACCAAGAACAAATTGTTGTTCACAAAGTTACGATGGAACTGTTCCATGCGTGATTGGCAAGGGGCAAGCTGTGAGCTCGCATGTTCTTCACATGATCGATTTTATCGATCAACTGAGGCAACATAATCTCCCTCTGAATGACATTCTCGGTAGGAGTGTCATTCTTGGTTCGCTCCCAGCTTCATATCGTCAATTCGTGATGTACTTCAACATGAATGGGATTATCTGTACCTACCATGAGCTGCATATGATGCAGATCACGGCGGAAGGGACCTAAGGAAAAGAGAGTACCGACTCGCCCTCCGAAACCTACTTCACTTTCTGCTTCTTCCCAGACCTGGTCAAAGGGAAAGAAGACGAAAGCAAAGAAGAAGAAGGGTTTCGGTTCTCAGCCACAAAGAAATATAGCAAAGCCCAAGAGGGCTTCTGACGACAAATGCCATCACTGCAGCAAAGTCGGGCACTGGAAAATGAACTGTCCTGACTACATTGCCCAGATAAGGAGGGAGAGAGCATCTACATCAGGTGCATTTATTTTTCCAGTTATTGATATATCACTGGCTTGTGAAGCTGTAACATCCAGCTGGATTTTAGATTCTGCTTGTCCTGTTCACATTTGCAATTCGTTACAGGTGCTGAAGGAAAGTAAGAAACTGAAGCCTGGAGAGATGCAGTTGCGCTTTGTGAGTGGAGACTCTCTGGATGCAATTGTAGTGAGGGTATGTGAGATCCCTTTGTCGAATGGGAAACTTTGTTGTATGATTGCTACGTTGTACCGGGATGTGTAGCAAATATTATATCTCTTTTTGTATTAGATACAGAAGGTTATCGTATTAATATTAAGAAATGTTCTTTGTATTTATATGATAAACGTAATATTCAGATCCTTTGTTGTCCAAATGAGCATGGTCATTACATATTGCATACTTCTAAATATATTTTGAACACTGGGATTAATAAACGTAATTTACCTGTTGTTAATAATACTGAACTTTGGCATATGCGACTAGGTCATATAGGCCTTAAACGCCTTACCCAATTGGTTAGGAATGGTTTGATACCAGATCTCACCATTGAATCCTATCCAACTTGTGAATCGTGTATTCAGGGTAAGATGACCAAAGCCCCATTTTCTGGTGTTGGACACCGAGCCACTAACTTACTGGAACTCGTACATTCTGATGTATGTGGTCCACTAAGTCAGACTGCTCACAGTGGTTATTCATACGGTTATGTCTATCTAATGCAACATAAATCGGAAACCTTTGAAAAGTTCAAAGAGTTCCGAAATGAAGTAGAAAAACAAATTGGTCAATACATTAAATGCCTTCGATCTAATCGAGGCGGTGAATATATGAGCAGTGAGTTCATTGATTATATGAAGAAGAATGGGATTCTCACTCAATATACTCCTCTAGGTACTCCACAGCCCAATGGAGTGTCTGAGAGGAGAAATCGGACTTTATTGGATATGGTCTGATCGATGTTGAGTTTCACAGATTTTCCTTATTACTTATGAGGCTACTCTCTTTTAACAGCTGCATATCTTTTGAATAAGATTCCTTCAAAAGTTGTTCCTACGACTCCATATGAGATATGGACTGGTAGGAGACCATATCTTAGTTACATTAAGGTTTGGGGTTGTCCTGCCTATGTCAGGATGACTCAGCCAGACAAACTTACGGCTCGAGAGCAAAAGTTTAGGTTTGTTGGATATCCTTCGAATACGAAATGATATATGTTCTATGATACCGAGCATCGAAATGTGTTTGTATCTCGCTTCGCAAGATTTCTATAAGTAGAATTTTTGTCAGAATGAGGTAATCATAGACATGTTGAACTTGATGAAGTCCAACCTGAAAACAACGAACCAATGGAGGAACCTGAAGTTCAATTAGATGAAGAACCTTCAACACACACACTCCGTAGGTCACAAAGGGTATCTAGACCTCCTGAACTCTTGTATTTGATACAAGAAAAGAGTATTGTTGTTCTCTTAGTTGAAGAGACTGATCCTTTTACCTATAGAGAATCGATGTTGGACATTGATTCCGTGAAATGGCAAAGTTCCATGAAATCCGAGTTAGACTCAATGCATGAGAATCAAGTTTGGGACTTGGTTCCGCTTCCCAAAGGAATTGTTCCTATCGGTTGTAAATGGATTTACAAGAGGAAGCGAGGGCCTGATGGTAAGGTTGAAACCTATAAGGCCCGACTGGTAGTAAAAGGTTACACACATCGACCTGGCATCGACTACGATGAAACTTTTTCGCCAGTAGCAATGCTTAAGTCTATTAGGATTTTGCTTTCTATAGCTGCATATCATGACTACGAGATTTGGCAAATGGATGTCAAAATAGCTTTTCTAAATGGATTTCTTGATGAAGAAATCTATATGGAATAGCCGGGAGGTTTTGCGTCTAGCGAAAACTCGGGTATGGTATGTAAGCTTAAGAAGTCCATTTATGGACGTAAACAAGCTTCACGAAGTTGTAATCTTCGATTCGATGAGATTATTAGATCGTCTGGTTTTCTCAAGAATTCAGAAGAATCATGTGTGTATCAGAAGGCAAGTGGGAGCATGGTTGTATTTTTAGTCCTCTATGTTGACGACATCTTAATCATTGGGAATGATATAGGGATGATGCAAGGCATCAAATCGTACCTCTGTAAGAATTTCTCCATGAAGGACCTGGGAGAAGCTTCCTATGTTTTAGGCATAAGACTCTATAGAGATAGAGAGAGGAAGCTGATTGGGTTATCCCAATCAACGTATATAGATAAGATCTTGGAACAGTACAATTTTGGTAACTGTAAGACAGCAAATATACCATTCAGACATGGGATTCATCTTTCCAAGAAGATGAGTCCACAAAAAGAAGATGAGAAGGTTAGAATGTCTAACCAACCTTATGCTTCGTATTTGGGTAGCATAATGTATGATATGTTATGTACTAGGCCTGATATCAATTTCGTTGTTAGCGTAACCAGTAGATATTAGTCCAATCCATGTAATGACCATTGGATGGCCATTAAACATATCATGAAGTATCTTAAAGGTACTAAGGATAAGTTGATAATTTATAGAGGAGGTGAACTGTAAGTTAATGGGTATACGAATTCCAACTTCCAATCGGATCTCGATGATAGAAAGTCTACATCTGGATTCGTCTTTACCCTTAACGAAGGTGCAGTTTGCTGGAAGAGTTCCAAACAGGGGTCAACAGCAGATTCCACCACAGAGGCGGAATACATTGTAGCTTCTGAAGCTGCAAATGAAGCTGTTTGGATTAGGAACTTTATCACAGAATTGGGAGTTGTCCCAAGTATCAAGAATGTGATTCTGTTATACTGTGATAATACTGGAGCCATTATGCAAGCAAATGAACCGAGGGCGCATCAGAAGTCGAAGCATATGGAACGAAAGTACCACATCATTCGAGAGATTATGTCGCGAGGGGATATTGTCGTGTGCAAGGTACCAAGTGAAGATAATGTGGCAGACCCGCTTACGAAGGCCATACCTCCGAAGTTATTTGATAAATATGTGGAGTCGATGGGTATTAGATACAATCGATATTGGCACTAGAGCAAGTGGGAGATTTTATTGGGGTTGGTACTTAGAGCACCAATTCTCGGTTGTATTTCTTTGAGAATTCTATTGTAAAATATTTTATTATGAATAAAATAAGCAGTTTCTGTAATATAATATAATATAATATAATATATATATATATATATATATCTTTTAATATGGTAAAGACGTAATAGACCTTAGGATGATTAGTCATGATACAGTTGCGAAAGCGTCGTAACTGACAATGAGTTGTATCATGACGTTGTCATTCTTAGACTGTTCCTGGTCAAGGTTTACACCACTTGGTCAGTAATGTAAACCCATTGAGACCGGTACATGTCGTATACATGAATATATGATTCCAATGGTTTATCAATGAACCATGAGTCTTGGAGACTCGTATAGACGTGTAGGTGTTTATAGCGGATAAACACTAAATGACTCACCTAAGATTCTTAATGGATGGTACACTAACGTCAATAAGAATCTTCTCGAGTTGAGTAGCATTTGTGATTCTTCGACTTGAGATACCACTGTGGGCACATGAGACATCTTCCACACTTAGATGGCAGTCATGTCACCAATCTATTTAGATCAGACCTCCGCATGTTCGTTGGGTGTGGATAGATCCTCAGGGTGTCTTGTGTGTGTCGAGATAGGATCCGTCAGTTATGTGTACAGAGCATAGGTAGTCTATATATGTTTAGCAATCAGATAAAAATCATGGGCTTGTGGTACACTTTAAAAGTCAGTTCTAAGTATTCTTTTAGAGATTGCTAATAGAGACGTCGACGGGATTGTCCTTATAGAAATTTGACATTTACATATATATCTCTGGGATATATCCGGATACCTGTGACGGAGGAATTATACATTTTCCATGACCTCGACCTGTATGATTCAGGGAGTTTATCTGGTTGTCATAATTTACGGGTGGGTAGATTATGAACACAAAATTGGATTTCGTGACGGATATGCCTGAATCTAGAGAGTCTCACTAGTGAAATATACTCGTAGAGCACTAGGGAAATATTTATGAATAATACTGATATTTATAAGTCGTTTAAAGGTTAAACGAAAAATACATGCGAAGGGACCTAATAGTCATTTCCTAATTTTTGTGTATTTGCATTTAATGATAGCTTTTATCAAATACACATTATTAATTATCAAATCGAGATATTTGACTAATATCATAAATATATATGTATCTGGATATTTAAAGTAAATATAATACATATATTTAAAATATTTATATTTAAATAATATTAAGTCGTTAAATGATTAAATTAATTAAAATATAAAATCTTAAAGTTGTGATATTTATGGAAATGCTTTAGTTATTTTGTGACATGTTGAATATTTATTAAGTTGTAATGATCATTTTACCAAGTTGATAAAGTAAAATTAAATGAAACCAAAATAATATCTAGATATTATTATGCTCCAAAATTCGGCCAAGGCCATTTTTGTGTAGTATAAATTATTTTGTTTCATTTTTAGGGTTTAAGGTTTTCATAAGTCACAAAAAAACACAAAAGTAGTTGAGAGAAAAAGCTTGAAGGCTAAAGAAGAAACTTGGAAAATCCTTGGTTTTGTAAGTTTTTCTTTAAAGCTTTCAACATGAAATATGTTTCTAACATGCTTAGCTTCAACTTATGTTGCTTTGATGTTGTCTCTTTACTTATAGTTTGTGTTTTAATTGATTATGAACTTGAAAGAAATATGTATGCATGTATGGTTATAAAGTGAGCTTGAAATGGTTTCAATGGCTCTCTTTTGATTATTTGATAATCTTGTTGTCATTCTAGAGTTTTTGAGCCACTCCTTGGTGACCTAGAATTGTTATAGAGTTATTTCAAAGTGGTGAGACTTGTTGGTGTTGTAAGAATGAATTAAAGTGTGGTGGATTTTAAGATTTGGTAATATTGGTCAATTTGGTGAAATTATAAAATTAGGGTTCTTAACCCTATCCAAATTTGGGGGTTTTCATATATGTGATGTATTATGGTATGTATATGATGCATGTTAATTTTTGGGTTGATTGGATTTGATCTTGGCATGTTTAGAACACAAAAGGACCAAAATGTAATTATCCAAAAATTTGGGGTGCTCTCGGCAATTAGGCAAAATTTGGGGATTTGGTTGCAATCTGATTTTGATTTGGACTTGTTGGAAATCATTTTAAAAATGATTTAGAATCATCCAAAATTATATTTGACAATTTTTGGACTAAAATGATCAATTTTTAAAGTTGTGGGGTAATTCGGTAATTACCAAGAAATTTGATTTCTTGTGTAATTTTTCAAAATTTGATAATTGGATAATTAAAAAATAAGTTTATTTAATTTATCCAAGAAAAATTTTGAAATCGGAAAATTTTGATTTTCCGCGATTCCGATGCGTTACCGGATTTTTGTCATAAAACCCCTACAATCCTCAGATCCAAGTCCAAATCTGTAAAGTTCTCGGCGCTTTTAAGCTTATTCGTATCAAATATACGAGCAAATGGGTTTGTCGTAGATGCCGCCATCGCAAATCTATCATATAGATAGCGAAAAACGGTTAGCAGACAAAACAGTTTCATATAATATAAAATAATAAAGCATTAAATAGATCATGGATTTTTAATCTAAAAAATACACCTCCCACTATTACATGCAATACTGTAATCCCTAAACAGAATGAAAACAAACAATTAATCAAAATAAATACAATAGTGAAAAGTGGATCCCATAAATATTTTTAGCTCACAACTTTGGCACGTTCTCGCCTACGCATATTCATTAGGTAGACAACTCATTGTCAATCACTCACTAGTGACTCCTGTTGGACAGTTATGACCCATAGCGTCACTGTTTGTAAAAACATTGTGGTTTTGTACAAATTAATTTGTAGCAATGAAATTGTCTTTTATCATTTCGTAATTAGATTACTTGAATATATAAATGATAGAAGTCCTTATGATTAGTTCCGGATTGAGATGATATGAGACAGTATCAATCCATAAAGGTTTAATCATTAAATATCCATAGTCGTAGTATTATCGAGATTGGACATCGATAATGCGGAATAGACTAGTATTGCACTTGTGCGCGTTGTGAGGGCATAACGACATAGTTCTCATATATTTAAGTATTGGATACTTATGCAAGTGCCATAGAAGATTGTGTTTTACCGATGGTATGGAAAACAGCTTCGCTCTGGATGGACCCCGCGGAATCCCATTAGTAGTATGTATATGTGTCTATGGGAGTCCGCTTCAGGGTAGGTGTATTTGGTCTTAACCTGAGACTTGCATCGCTAGTACTTGCGACAATCGGTAAACTTTGGTTTTGGTCGTCCAGGGCTTTAACAGGTTCTGTGTACGCCTCTTCTGGGTTTATTGAGAATCGTAGTGTATTGGATGTGATGTCAAGACGGAAGTATCACTTCAGACATATGGAGAGGATGATCACGCAGGGATTCAGAACTGGTTCTCTATTGTGTTGTAACCATCGGGATAATATGACAAGGTCATGATTATCCGATTCAAATAGACTAGTTGCTTGATATTCGATATGTGTTTCGTACGGGGCAGACACTATTCCAGCCCCAGGCCTTATACTGGACTCTCGATACGCAATACTACGGTATACTACGCCTAATATAGATCGTATATTCCATTAAGAATATTTCTGGAGAATTAGGTAGGCATGGCGCTTTGCTAGAAGCCAACAGTGTCTCGTAAATCGGTAAAAACGTAATACAAGGTACGTACGTGTTCGAATAGTCCGACGACCGTATTTACTGCCAATATATCCAGGGATCTCTTGGGTCGCTTCCCGAAGATTCACCGATGACGTATGATTCGAGCATAATTAATCTGGGATTAATCGCGGAAAGACTTTATCTTGGATAAAGTACTATTTGAAGAGAGAGAAAGATTAATTTAGAATTAATCGATAAAATAATATATTCGATATATTAAACGAAATTGGATTTCGACGCAGAATTAAAATTAGATTTTAATTCGGGCAAACGAGTTAATTTAGAATTAATTCGTTAGCGATGTGAATAGTAATTTCGCTAGGCATAATTATTTAATTACGTCGCGACGAAAATTCGTTAATTCGGAATTAGTGAAACTGAGCCCGAAAGTATTTGCGAGCCCACTCGCATTTTGAATCAAGTGGGGCCCACAAGTCACATCACGAGTCACATCACTTGTCACTTTAGTGATAGATGTCTTGTCACCTTTTGGTGAGTGACATGCAGTCACTATTCATGATGGAGGTGGTTGTGAGCATTTAATGAAAATTTGGAGCCAAAATTTTGGATTTGACTTGGGAAGCATATACCAAACTTTTGGTAATAGATTTTCATTATCTTTGTTTTTAGAAAACAAAAAGAAAACTCTCTCTCCATTTTCTTAGAAAAATCGTGAACATCAAAGAGGGAAAATTTGATTTTCTTTCTTCATTTTGCTAGCACAATCAAAGGATCAAACAAGGTGATAGGGAAGCTTATCTTAGAACATGGATTTCCATTAAAGCTTAGAGCTTGTAGATCATCTTCAACAAATTATCCTTGACCGAATTCAAAGCTTGAAGGGAAAGAAAATTTTGTTGAGCATCACATCCAAACCGATCTTTGTAAGTATGTTTCCGCCATGCTTCTTAGTAATATTCATTCTCATTTCTATGCTTATTATGATCTTGGGACTAACCTAGAAACCCAACAATGGTATCATTGAGCCAAAATGAGCATGAAATGTATTAGGGTAAAATTTAGGTAAAATCAATGTGAGCATGATTTGATAAAATTGATTGATTGAGTATGCTTAAATGTTGATATATTGAGGTTGGATTGGATCAATTTCATGAAATATTGATTGGATCAATTTTTCACCCACCATTAGGCTTGGCCGAATATATATGTTACCCTAGGTTCTTGGTATTTTTTGTTTTGATGATCCTTGGATGAGTTGAAACGAATAGGAAATGTCGATTTGTAATTCGATCGGATTGAAAAACGAAATCGGACAAAAATCCTTACCTTGGCCGAGAACAAATTAGCATGTATGGACTTGATTTTTTATTCAAGAATGTTGGACATTAGTTGAACAATAAGATACATAATTAATTGGTTAAATTGTATTTTGGAAATATTGATTTAGTTAATTAATTGATGTATTACACTTTAATTAATTAAGTTATAAAATTTGGAATTTTAAAATTTGATTAATTGGGCTTAATTTTGAATTGGGCTTGAAAATGTTATATTTGGGCATAATGGGCTTGGTTGGGCCAAGTTGGTTTAGGCCAATTGGATTGGATCCAAATTGGGCCTAAATCATTCCATTAAGTCCAAATGTAATAAATGGGCTTTAAAAGTTTAATTGGGCCTTATGGGCTAAAATTGTTTTCTTGGCAAATGAGGGTGATTCCTCAATTGGGCTTGGTAATTGGGTTTGACCCACATTGACCAAAGTCCATGCCTTATGAAATCAATTGAAAGCCCATCGGACTTTAATTAAACGGACATTGGATGTTAGTTGGGCTTTGAGACCCGATAAGATTAGATTTGGAATCTAAATCATTAAAGCGCATTAAGAAGTGTAGATATTTAATTTGGAATTAAATATATGAATTAGTATTGAATACGACTTAAATTAGATTTAACAAGTAGTTCGATATAATTCAAGAATTCGTACTTTGAGTGCTTATTCGCAAACGAGTTGGACTCGCACAAATCAAATCATTGTTTGAACATTGAATGATCACATAATTCAAAGACTAATTAATGGATTAGATTGGTTGAATTGCATGCTATGAATGAATATGGGATGTGTTGAATGAATAGCGTATATCGGATGGATATTAGAGGGAAAAAGCAATTTTAGAAATTGTTGTAAATTTGGATTTATAAATTGGACCTGTGTGTCCAGCCTTATCTCTCATTATTTCTTTGTATTCTCTTCTCACCTAATTCCCCTCAATGTAATGAGGTTTCTATATTGTATATGTATGTAGAAGTAGAATAGTGCTAGCCGGGGAGAGGAAAGAGAGTGATTTGTTCTAGGAACAAGTTGTTAAATATCCTATGCATATTGTTATTAATTTACTTTCGCGCCTTATTATGTGTTTAGAATGCATGTTTAAGGGTGTATGATGATGAGACCTAACAAAGATAATAAATTGGTTGCCAATTTATGCGAAAATCCCTCAAAACATATTAAGCGATATTTCCTTCCATTGAGTATTTTACTCAAGATCCAAGATTGGCATTGGTTTGTTGGCCAAAGTCAAGGCCTTTGTCATATCGCGGATGTGTTTGAATCATGAAATTTTTGTTCCATATCGATGTCTTGTCCAAGTTGTGATTTGTTGCCAAAGTCAAGATCACTTCTTCTCCATCGACATTGATTACGAAACTTTCCCACGTCAATGGGTCCCGCTTAACTGGAATCATTAAGCTTGTTGTGCCAAAGCCAAGGCTTAGTTGATTCAGAGGAAAAAGGTTAGGAAAATATATTGGATATATTGGCATATATATTGTATATATGTTTCGGACTTGGATGTCCACCTACCGGATCTAGGAATTGGATCAGATCCAATTGATCTTCGAGATCTACCTAGTTAAATATCATACAACTTGTGGTCAAAGTCAAGGTTGTGCGTTATTTAACGGGATCCTAGCCCACTAGGAAACTGGGTTTCCTGAGTACTCGACGGAGGGTTAGAGGCTCACCGAAAAATAGTGGGAGGCTAGTATTGAACTTGCAATTTCGTTCGAATACTTAGATTTACGCGCTTTCAAATATTTTCGTCAAAATTATTTTATTAGTTGGACTAATATATGTTATTTTTCTTGTAACAGTTGGACTGTACCCTTCATTGTTAATCGGATAATTAGATTATCGCGATCAAAATGACGGAAAGAATAGTGTGTGTGACATATCATGGGAGAAAATATCTTCAACGGCATTAACTTCTCCGATTGGGAACTCAATTAAGAATAGTCATTGGATCTGAGAGGCTTCTATATACTATAGAGAGACCTCTTGGGCCTAAGTCCAGTTCTGATCAGTTGCTCGAGCTAGATCTTTGGAAGACACATAGTGACGACAACGCGACTGCTCAGTCAATTATGCTTGCTGCTATGACTCAGCAATTCCGTCAACAAAACAAGGGATTGGATCCTATAACATGTTGGCGAAGTTGCACGATCTGCATCGATCTAACCTTAGTCGCAGAGATATGAGTTACAGAAGAAGCTCTTCGGTGCTCGGATGTCGGAGGGTACGTCTGTGGAACATCACGTGACACAGATGATTGCCGACATTGAGCAGCTTGGACAAATGGGGATTGTCTTTGAGATAGAGACCTCTATAGATTTGATCTTGCAGTCTCTCCCCGACACTTGGAGTGGGTTCATCATGAACTACAACATGATGAACCAAGAGCAGACTCTTGGAGAGCTGTGTCCACGCTGCGTGAGGTAGAGAATGAGCTACAAAAAAGCAAAAGCGCAAGGCGCACTTTGCATCGACATCTCATTCACCGAGGGATAGGCCCAATGCGACTGAAGGTGTGAAAAAGAAAAAGCATAAGAAGAAGGGCAAGGGTAAGGCGTCAAAGGCTTCTGGGAAGCCGAATGACAAGTCTCGGGATGTTTGCCTCCAGTGCGGGAAGTGGGGTCATTGGAAACGTGATTGCCGCGAGTACAAGGCGCTCCAGAAGGAGATAAAGGCGGGCAAGGCACCGGCCTCAGGTATGTTTGTAATAGAAATAAACATGACTACTTCTAGTTTTAAAAATTGGATTTTTGATTCTGGTTGTGGTACTCACATTTGTACTGATGTGCAGGATCTGCGGATTAGCGAGAAACTGGCGTCAAGGAGATTGATCTTCGTGTTGGAAATGGGACATCTGTTGCTGTTTTGGCCGTGGGCACTTTTGTTTTAGAACTGCCCTCGGGGCATGTACTTGAACTTTTGGACTGTTATTATGTACCTAGTTTGACTAGGAATATTATATCTGTATCTATGTTAACCCAATGTGGGTATACTTTTATATTTCAAAACACTGGGTGTTTTATGTATAAAAACGATATAGAAATTTGAACTGCTGTTGTAAATAATGGTCTTTATATTTTGAATATAAATCAATCTCAACAATATTCTGTAACAAACAAAAGACTTAAAGTTAGTCATAAAGATGAAACTTATATGTGGCATTGTCGTCTGGGACACATAAACAAGACTCGCATATCCACACTTTCGAAGAGTGGGTACTTGGACGGATTTGATCCAAATTCATATGACGTTTGTGAATCTTGCTTATTAGGCAAAATGCCTAAGTCACCTTTTAGTGGTAAAGGTGTACGTGTCCCGAACTGTTAGCCCTTGTTCATAGTGACGTTTGTGGCCCATGTCTAGCCAGGCTAGAGGTGGATATGAATACTTCGTAACCTTTACGGATGATGCATCGCGTTATGGTTATGTGTATCTTATGAGACACAAGTCGAAAACTTTTGAGAAATTCAAAGAGTTTCGACACGAAGTTGAAAAACAGACCGGTAAAAAGTATTAAGACATTACACGGACCGTGGTGGCGAATACTTGAGCAATGAGTTTCTTGACTACTTGAAAGAATATGGTATTCTTTCATAGTGGACTCCTCCTGGAACACCGCAATTAAACGGTGTGTCTGAACGGAGAAACCGAACTTTGTTAGACATGGTGAGGTCTATGTTGAGTCGCACTGAGTTACCTATTTCCTTCTGGGGATATGCATTAAACAGTGCAATACTTATTTTGAATAAGGTTACGTCAAAGTCTGTTCAACAGACTCCGTATGAGATATGGACAGGAAAGAAACCGGGTTTCTCATTCCTGAAGATTTGGGGATGCTGGGCATACGTCAAACGTTTGGAAGGTACCAAACTTGAACCCAAATCGGATAAATGCCTATTTGTAGGATATCCTAGGGAAACCAAATGATATTACTTCTATCACCCACAAGAAAACAAAGTATTTGTTGCTCTACATGTGGTTTTCCTTGAGAAGGAATTCCTAAATGCAGTGGTTAGTGGGAGGAAAGTAGAACTCGATGAAAATCAGAGTGATACTGTTCCTGGCATTGAATCCTCAACGGAACATGAACAGTTCATCAGGGATGAAGCTGTACCACAAGCTTCGATTAAACAAGGACCGTGTAGGTCGGAGAGAGTCAGGAAACAACCTGAGAGGTATGGGTTTCTGATCTCACCTCATGTAGATATTAATCTCATTGAGGATAATGAATCGGCTACGTATGAGGAAGCGATACAAGATATCGATTCCGCTTTATAGCAAAGAAGCCATGAAGTCCGAGATGGATTCCATGTACACCAACCAAGTTTGGACACTGGTTGATGCACTAGAAGGCATAAAGCCTATTGGATGCAAATGGGTCTTCAAGAAGAAGACCGACATGGATGGCAACGTACAAACATACAAAACTAGGCTTGTAACAAAGGGGTATCGTCAACGACATGGTGTGGATTATGACGAACTTTCTCACCCGTTGCCATGATTAAATCCATTCGGATAATGCTTGCAATAGCTACATATTTCGATTACGAGATATGACAGATGGACGTCAAAACCGCTTTCCTTAACGAAACCTTTTGAAGGATGTTTATATGCAACAACCTGACGGTTTTTGGTCATGCCGCGACTTGCAAACAGTTTGTAAGTTAAATCGATCCATTTATGGATTGAAGCAATCATCGCGTTCTTGGAACCAACGCTTGTGATGAGATCATAAAAGAATATAGTTCGTTCAAAGCGAAGATGATCCTTATGTATATAAGAAGGTTAGTGGGAGTGCACTGACTTTCATTGTCCTTACGTTGACGATGTATGCTTATTGGCAATGACATTCCCATGTTAACGTCGGTGAATGCTTGGCTTTCATGAAATTCTCCATGAAGATCTAGGAGAAGCAGCCTTTATTCTGGAATAAAGATCTACCCGGGATAGATCTAGAAAGCTGGTTTGGACTCTCCCAGAGTACGTACATTGACAAAGTGTTGAAGAGATTCAACATGGATCAGTCCAAGAGGGGACTGTTGCCAGTGTCACATGGCGTCACTCTATCTAAGGACATGTGTCCTAAAACTCAAGATGAGAGAGACAACATGATTCGGATACCGTTCCCTCCTCGGTAGTCGGATCGATCATGTATGTCATGATATGTATGTGACCTGATGTCTCCTATGCTTTGAGCATGTGTATCGCTATCAGGCCGATCCAGGTGAAAGTCACTGGATAGCGATTAAGAATAATCCTTAAGTATCTTAGATAAACTAGGATGCTTTCTTAATATATGGAGATGGAGAACTTGAGGTAACTGGGTATACCGATGTAAGTTCTAACCGACAAAGACGACTGTAAGTCGCAATCCGGGTACATATTTTGTTTGAATAACGGAGCAGTAAGCTGGAAATCTTCCAAGAAAGAACTGTTGCCGATTCAACAACAGAAGCGGAGTATTCGCTGCAGCTGAAGCAGCAAAGGAGGCAGTTTTGGATCAGAAATTCCTAATTGGATTAGGAGTAGTTCCGTTAGCAGCTGAGCCCATTTCATGTATTGTGTCAATAACGGTGCTATAAGCGCAGGTTAAGGAACCGCGGTCCATTAACAACGATCCAAACAGTGTTCTTCGTCATTTCCATCTGATTCGTGAGATCATACATCGTGGCGATGTGAAGATCGAGAAGGTCGTATCAGAGGATAACATTGCAGATCCGCTGACGAAAGCTATTCCTCAGCAAAAGTTTGAACGACAGGTACATAGTTCAGGTATTAGATGCTTGAGTGACTGGCTATAGGCCTAGCGGGAGATTGTTGGACAGTTAATGACCCATACATCACTGTTTGTAAAAACATTGTGGTTTTTGTACAAATTAATTATGTAGCAATGAAATTGTCTTTTATCATTTCGTAATTAGATTACTTAAATGTAAAAGAATAGAGAAGTCCTTATGATGTAGTTCCGGATTGAGATGATATGAGATAAGTATCAATCCATAAGGTTTAATCATTAAATATCCCGAATCGTAGTATTATCGAATTGGACATCGATAATGCGGAATAGACTAGTATTGCACTTGTGCGCGTTTTGAGGGCATAACGGCATAGTTTCTCATATATTTAAGTATTGGATGCTTATGTGCAAGTGTGCATAGGAGGTTGTGTTTTACCGATGGTACGGAAAACAGCTTCGCTCTGGATGGACCCCCGCGGAATCCCATTGGTAGTATGTATATGTGTCTATGGGAGTCCGCTTCAGGGTAGGTGTATTTGGGTCTTAACCTGAGACTTGCATCGCTAGTACTTGCGACAATCGGTAAACTATGTTTTTTGGTCGTCCAGGGCTTTAACAACAGGTTCTGTGTACGCCTCTTCTGGGTATTGAGAATCGTAGTATATTGGATGTGATGTCAAGACGTAAGTATCACTTCAGACATATGGAGAGGATGATCACGCATGGATTCAGAACTGGTTCTCTGTTTTGTTGCAACCATCGGGATAATATGACAAGGTCCATGATTATCCGATTCAAAAGACTAGTTGTGCTTGATATCTGATATGTGATTCATACGGGGCAGACACTATTCCAGCCCCAGGCCTTGCACGTGACATCCGATACTGGATCTCAATACGCATACTACGGTATACTATGAAGGCCTGATATAGATCGTATATTCCATAAGAATATTTCTGGAGAATTGGGTAGGCATGGAGCTTTGCTAGAAGCCAACCTTGTCTCGTAAATCGGTAAAACGTAGTATGAGGTACGTACGTGTTCGAATAATCCGACGACCGTATTTACACTGCCAACATATCCAGGGATCTCTTGGGTCGCTTCCCGCGAAGATTCACCGATGACGTATGATTCGAGCATAATTAATCTGGGATTAATCGCGGAAGATTTTATCTTGGATAAAGTACTATTTGAGAGAGAGAAAGAATAATTTGGAATTAATCGATAAATAATATATTCGATATATAAACGAAATTGATTCGACCAGAATTAAAATTAGATTTTAATTCGGGCAAACGAGTTAATTTAGAATTAATTCGTTAGCGATGTGATAGTAATTTTACAAGGCATAATTATTTAATTACGTCGCGATGAAATTCGTTAATATGCGGAATTAGCGAAACGAGCCCGAAAGTGTTTGCGACCCATTCGCATTTTGAATCAAGTGGGGCCCACAAGTCACATTGCGAGTCGAGCACTTGTCACTTTAGTGATAGATGTCTTGTCACCTTTTTGGTGAGTGACATGCAGTCACTATTCATGATGGAGGTGGTTGTGAGCATTTAATGAAAATTTGGAGCCAAAATTTTGGATTTGACTTGGGAAGCATATACCAAACTTTTGGTAATATATTTTCATTATCTTTTTTTTAGAAAACAAAAAGAAAACTCTATCCTCCATTTTTCTTAGAAAAACCGTGAACATCAAAGAGGGAAAATTTGATTTTCTTTTCTTCATTTTGCTAGCACAATCAAGGATCAAACAAGGTGATAGGGAAGCTTATCTTAGAGCATGGATTTCCATTAAAGCTTGGAGCTTGTAGATCATCTTCAACAAATTATCCTTGACCGAATTCAAAGCTTGAAGGGAAAGAAAATTTTGTTGAGCATCACATCCAAACCGATCTTTGTAAGTATGTTTTCCGCCATGCTTCTTAGTAGTATTCATTCTCATTTCTATGCTTATTATGATCTTGGGACTAACCTAGAAACCCAAAAACTCTTAGGTTCAGGTCCTTGTTCTTTTCTCGTTGTGACAGCTTGGGCACGTTCACAATGAGGCGTACCAAGGTTAAACTTGTCAATGATAAATTTAAGATACTTGCGAAGTCCTGACAGATTTGGCACGTTCAGAATTTCCGTTTTCGCTTGAATTTATCTGATATCAAATATTTATCTGGTATAAATAAATCACTATCGGCTATACCCTCACAACTTTGGCATGTTCTCAGACACAGTCATAGAAAATTTATTTATAAACCGTATTGACAAGACAGACCAAAAAAACACGCATCAAATACATATTACTTTTAAACCTTATTAACTAAGGATTTTCCGCAAAAGATGTTATACACCATATTTAATCACATTAAATAACACATGCATGCATAAAGCAAATAATAGATTAAATTTTAGATTTAAGGGCTTAATCATATCATTGGTTTTGGATCAGACTCGCTCTGATACCAATTTTGTTGAGGGTTGGGCGTATTTTTCCGGATAACGCAGCGGAATACGGGAAAATCAAATTTTTCCGCTTTCTTTAATTTTTTCTTGGGTAATTAAAATAAACTTATTTATTCTAATTACTCAATACTCAGAAATAAATTTTTACCCAAAAAATCAGAATTTTTCATATGCCGTAAGACCCCTAAACTTTATATTTTGATCATTTTAGTTCTAATTTGTCAAATAGATAATTATGTGATTCCAAACCACTACCAAAATAATATTACATATCACACACATCAAAATACATAACCAACTGAAAATCTAAATTTTCTTCAAATTACCGAAATGACCCTATAGTTTCAAGTTTATCATTTTAGTCCACTTTTGTCAAAACAAGCTTAGATGATTTCCAATCTATTCCAAAATGATTTTTTTATCTTATACCATCAAAATAACATATTATAATGAAAAGCCCCAATTTTGGTTTTGGTTAGAACCCTATTTTCCAATTAACAAATTAACCAAAATTAACACGATCCAATACTTTAATTTAATCTCTACACACCAAACAGTCTCACCACTTTAAAAACCTCAAGAACAATTCTAGGTCATCATTGAGTGGCCTATGACCGGTGCGTAATCACAACGCGTATAACGCAAGCGCACGTATCGTTCAAGTAGTATAAAAAGTATCGATCTCACGAGGACTTAATACCCAATCTATTAATTTTATGAGGTCAAATGATTACTAGTATCTAACAGATTGATTGATTGATTTGAAATGGTGATGATTTTGAATTTAAAAACAAGTAAATAAAATTGCGCGAAAGTAGGTTTAAGAAAATTCAATATTAGGAAACTATCTAGGGTTGTGAATCTTCCAATATCATTTTAAAGATGAAGTGGTTATTTCATTTTTGTGTAATATATCGGTTTACTAACCTGGAACACTAAATTATGTGAAAGCCTCTGTTGATGGTCAGACGCAAATACCCAGTATAACCCAATTGAACCATATGTCTATGTCAACCAAATTACATGGATTCATTAAGTTTAAGTTCCAATTATGGCTACCCCCGCCCGACAGGTATATGTTTATCCTGTAAGGAAATCTATTAAAGGGTTATCTATCCTCAAGAAGATCGTGGGCTATTAAGTCTAAGGCTGAAACCTAAAATTCCTTTGTCAAGTTTATTTTAGATTTACCAGATCAATCTTATTAGTGGCCAATTAACAAGACGCATTAAGCTTAAGACTTAATAAGTAAACCTTTAAATATCCAAACTATAAAATAAACCCTTATAAACCGTGTGATATTAGAATTCATCACAACCCCAGATAACTAACTTAGTTACGACACATAACTAGGGCTAGTAAAAACTTAAATAAAATAAAAGACATAAAGTAAAATGCTGAAAGTAATTGCTGAAAAGTAAATGACGAAAGTAAATGCTGAAATTAAATACTGAAAATTAAATGCTGAAAAGTAAATGCTGAAAGTAAATTACTGAAAAGTAAATGCTGAAAGTAAATTGCTGAAAAGTAAATAAAGTAAAAGTACAATAAAAGAAAATGTTGAGGTAAAAGGATCCACTTTTATTACTTCTATTTTAGATATCTCCCTTAATATAATATATTAACTTTGCATGGTAATTACCAACCAGCCATATAGGCGGTATCCAGATTAAGTCAAATTAATAATTAATTACCAACCGACCAATCAGGCGGTATCCAGTTTAGTCAGGTTAAAACCAATTTAAATAATTACCAACCGACCAATATGGCGTATCCTCGTTAAGTCTGGTTTTAACTAGTTTATATATTATAATTAAGGGAGATTAATCTAAATATTAGTAATAAAAGTTTTACCTTTTACCCCAGCAAAGGGAGTTACCTCCTCATTACTGAAAATTAAAGAAAAGAAAAGTACTGTGCGTAAAAGTAAATTGCGGAAAGTAAAAACTGAAAAGTAAAGAAAAGAAAGTGCGAAAGCGGAAATTAATTACTGAAAGCTGTAAATAAACAAACAAGATACAATCTTCTTAGTATTCTTAAGGAATTCCTTAGAAGAAAGTATGATTTTAAAAATGAAATGACTTGGTATTTATAGGTAAAATTTTGCCTCCATCAAATCATCCACCAAATCCATTATTAATTGCTCCACTAATTGCTCCTCTAATTGCTCCACCAAATCCAATATTAATTGCTCCACTAATTGCTTATCATGTTTGGTGGTGATTTGATAATTTTTATTATTTATTTATTAATTTATTTTATTGCTTTGAAAATGATTGAAAATGACTTTAATAATTACACACAACACACTTTTGGATGGTTCATCGATTTCGGGAATGAAATATTCAGAATTCGAAATTATTTTGTCTTTAAAAGTTGTAGATATTTGAGTCTTCTTTAATCTGGAACTTGAATCAGCTCAATCTGATATCGGAGTAACAAGTTATGCCCAACATACGACAGATGCGCAGAAATGGAATTTCCAAAACTGCACTTCGTTCAAACGCCCTTTCAAGTTTCCAATCTCCAAAATTAATATGTCAAGTCCAATTTTTGCCCTTATTTGACCAACATTTCGTCCTAAATGATTTCATTGTGTCCCAATATTATTTTATCTGCAAAATAAACTAAAACACATCAAAACGTTCATCAAACCCGAGAAACTAAAACAAAATATTAAGTAAAAGCGGCGGTAAATATTGATATATTTTCCGCTCACCACACCCCCAACCTAATATTTTGCTAGTCCTCGAGCAAAAAAAAAAATAAAATACAAGAAACAATTAAAATTAAAATTAAAATAAGCTTTCGTAGGGATCACGGTTGCATTTAGCATATACAACAAGCCTTTAAACCCCTAGGTGTCCCTAGTGGACGAGTTATAGTCTCGTGAGGGCTTACAGCAACGATACCCACAAATGTTTTACAAAAGTAAAAAGATAATAAAACTAATGCACACAAAAGCAAAAAGACAAGGGAAAGAGAATAAAGAAGTTAGTGACTATCAGGTGAAACTTCTACTCCAAGTTACTAGTTGTTTTCTTTCTTTCTAAATTACTGAATAAGTAAATTCTCCAATTATATTTACCATTCTCCATATGCACAGCCGACAAAATATTAATCAACTCATTTTTGCCCACAACAGTCACAAGTGCAGTTGATAAGAGAGTAATATTTTTGTCCTAAAGTTTTATCAGAATTCACACCTTTTTGCAGCAATGGAATAATTTTTCTGATTTTTTTTCTTTGATTTTTGATTTTTTTTTATTTATATACAATATCTTCCATCTATGTAGCAAGTGTTGGGTCGGTGGCTCCCAAACTAGTTGACTTTAGGGCACCAAGTGTTAAGACACCCCTACGAACTTAATTACTCAGACTTCAGATATATATATTTTTGCAGCATCTTTGATCCATGTAGCGAGCTTTGGGCCAGTGACTCCCAAACCAGTTGGCTTTAGGGCACTAGGTGTTAAAACACCATTACAGACTTAATAACTCGGATCTCAGACGTTTTTTTTTTTTTTACTCCATCACTTTTTGAGATGTTTTCTCCAATTAAACTAGAGCACTAAATATTACAAACTTTTCAATTACAACTCATGTTCGTATGTTACCATGCATGTTGATAATACCTGTCAACTGAGCATATGAAGATCCATTTTAGTCAGTATTATGGAGAATTCACAAATTAAATAATTCAAATGAAATAAACAAAAATTAACTTGTTCCGAAATAGGTTTGAGATACGTCTCAGGAGTGGAAATCCCTTACTCAGCTATCTCTTACCAATTTCACCTTTTTAGTCAAAATAAAAACAAAACAAAAACGCAAAATATTTTTGTAATTTTTGAAAAATTTCAATTTTTTTGTATTTTTCAAAAAAAATTGGATTAAAAATAAAAACAACACACAAATAAAAATAAGATACTGATCAACTAATTCTCCCCCCAAACCTAAATGAGACATTGTCCCCAATGTCTTAAACAATAGAAGAAGAGTTTAGAGAATAGTACCTGGTTAACTGAAATTCTACACGAAAAGTTAAAGGTTAAGATCCAGATTAATCCGATGCCTCTTACCACGATTTTTTCGGACCAATTTATCTTTGAAAAGATAGGGTTAATTTGTGGTTCATATGCTAAGATTTGGTCAATTAGATCCGGAGCAGTTCTGGTAGTGAAGAGCAGTTCTTTTAAAGGTTTTGACACAAACCAATTTCTCCAGGCATCATCAAGAAACACACAAAGAAAATCATAAAATCCTTCAACGTTGTACAGTCCAAGCGGTTTCTGGTGTATGTTCAGGTTCGCCCAAGATAACACTGTAAAAATTTCCTCCAATGTACCCAAGCCACATGGCAAAGCAATAAATGCATCAACACGATTAATCATTTCCACTATTCGCTCGGACATACCTGGCACAATAAGTTCCGCTCTGTTTGATGGTCCAATAAGATTCGCCTCTGCCAAATGTTTTGGGATGATTCCCAAAACGTGACTGCCTCCCTCCTGTACAGCTTTTGAAACGATCCCCATAAGTCCAAGATTGCCTCCGCCATATACTAAGTGCATATTCCTTGCAGCTAAGACTTGACCCAATTCATGTGCTGCCTCTACGTATTGTGGCTTAACACCAACACTAGTACCGCAAAACAACAGATGTTTTCAACTCGTCTTCTTGAAGTGGCTTCCATGTTTTACTCTGGATGTCTTCAAAAGTGCAATGATGAGTTGAATTTATAAGACCTGAAAAGGGTGAGTAAAATAATAGCACTAGTATCTGCCAAATGACAATTATTAGTTAACAGTAAAATAAATCGTGATAGTCAAAAAGGTTTGGATCCTGTCGGAGAAGTAAAAGAAAACAACAAAACAAATCACAATTATTAGGAAAAAAACAAAGAGATATAATATGTACAAGAAAAGTAGCGGCTTGATTGACGTCTATGCGTCAAGGACAAGCTTCCCATCCAATTTTCTTATAAATTGGCAAACATGGTCTTTTTGAGTCAGATTCGCAAGACTTAACTGTTGTATTTCTTTTTGGAATTGTGTATGTAATTTGCGAATAGCTATATGAACATATCCACTGGGATGCGTCTCAATAGTCGAAGATATATTATCTACAGACTCCTTACTCAAGCCATCCCTAATGAATCTAATTTTATCTTCGCGATTATCAGACACCATTCCTAAAGAACGACAACGAGTATTGCAATTCCAGCGTGCATAATTGTAACAAACACCAATTTGCTTAGCTCTACGTTTATTTGCATAGGTGCTTCTTCCAAATCCAAATGGCAAATAAGAATTACAGGAATCAGAATACTCACCTGCTAATCGGACCCGTGCTTCAATTACCTAACGAATATCATTAGGAACACATGGATCGTTAGTAATATCATCGTTCCAAGCGAGCTTTGTAGACTTTCATCATAGAGTTTTTGAGGGAGAGAAGAAATTGCTTGTGAAGATTTGCGAGAACTTCTTCCATCCTGAAATGTCTTAATCTGCAAAAACTAAACACACTAAATTAAATCACACAAATCATCATAATATATACACAAATTGCATGGGTTGCCTCCCTGTGAGCATTAAGTTTAACGTCGACAGCTAGACGTGACTTCTCGATGTTAGCTGGATCTGAAAGTGTGACACTTTCTTTTTGTCGCTCAAATGATTCTCCCCAGTAGTGTTTAACACGCTTGTTTTTAACCTTGATGTTTTGTTGGAGTCAGGATCATGTATCTCAACGGCTCTATCTGGTAAAACTTTGGTGATCACAAATGGACCTGACCACCGTGATTTTGGCTTCCATGGGAAGAATTTCACCCTTGATTTGTTTAACAGTACCTTATGCCTTGGTTCCAGTTGTATGCACACTAACTTCTCATCATGTTTTTTCCTTGCATTTTCTTTATACAATTTGGCATCCTCAAAAGGCTGATTGTGAAATTCCTCCAATTCATTGAGCTGGTGGAACTTTTTCTATTCTGTTGCTTGTAGTGCAAGAATAGGCTTCTTCAGTACGCAATGCGCTTTATCTTCAGGCTCCACATGCAATTGACATGCTTTAAATTTGTCAGTAGAACTTTGCCTTTCATCAGAGTTCTGAACGGTACTATGTATCACATCAAGTCTAAAACATTCCTCATTCTTTTCATCATCTGGGAAATTCATGGCCTTGAAAACATTAAATGTTATTTCTTGGTCATGTACCCTCATGGTTAATTCTCCTTTTTGTACATCAATAATGGTTCGACCTGTAGCCAAGAATGGTCTCCTGATGATGATTGGCACGTCTGCGTCTTCCTCCATATCAAGGACAATAAAATCTGCTGGGAAAATGAATTTGTCAACCTTGACCAGCACATCCTCAACTACGCCTCTTGGAAATACGAGCGTTCTATCAGCAAGTTGTAGAGAGACTGAAGTTGGCATTGTTTCTCTAATCTGCAATTTCCTGAAAATAGAAAAATGCATCAAGTTAACACTCGCACCTAGATCACACAGAGCCTTACCGAAATCATGTTCTCCTATGGTGCAAGGAACAATGAAACTACCAGGATCTTTCAACTTTTGAGGAAGTTTTCTCTGAATGATGGCGCTACATTCTTCTGATAATGCTACTGTCTCATAATCTCTCAATCTCCGCTTTCGTGAAAGAATGTCTTTCATGAATTTGGCATAGCTGGGCATTTGTTCCAACGCTTCTGCAAATAGAATGTTGATATGCAGCTTTTTGAACACCTCCAAGAATCGAGCAAACTGCTTGTCTAGTTTATTCTTCTGAAGACGCTGAGGAAAATGTGGAGGTGGAGTGATATGTTCTTTTTCTTTTGCTTCTTTTTCCTCCATCTGTTGCTTTGTTTCTTTGGAACTTCCTCATCATTTGTTTGGCCCAACATCTTTGTTGATTTCAGACCGCTTTTTAACATGATGGCATGACACTGCTCATTCCCTATGTTCATCGGATTGGTTCAGTGTTTCTAGGAAGGTTACCTGGCGGTCTGTAACTCTGAGAATTGGCCAGTTGTCCAATTTGATTCTCCAGTGCTTTAATAGAAGCTGATTGACTTTGAATTAATGCTGTTTGGGATTGAAACATAGCATCATATCTTGCTGCTTGAGAGTCATGTTTTGCTTCTATCTTTTTCAAGTGGGTCAACACTTTTGTTATTCCTGATTCATTTACCTGCTCCTGGCCTTTGTTCTGTTATTGGAATCTGGGTGGTGGGTTGTTCATTTGCCCTGAATTATTGCTCCATGCCAAATTGGGATGATTCCTCCACCCTGGGTTGTAGGTGTTCGAATATGGATTGTTCTCCTGTCTGTTGAAATTGTTGACATAATTCACCATTTCTTTATGTTGGTTGAAAGATCCTGACTCAGGTGCTCCTCCAAATGGTGAACTTGTGGATCCATCATTAACCTTCATGTTAAGAGTTTCCAGATTTTTGCAAATCTGATCTAGCTTGGAATTCAGTGCTGTGTTGGCTCCAACTTCATAAATTCCTGCAATTCTTTAGATCATGCTCCTTTCTGTTGGCCATAAAGAATTGTTGTTGGCCATTTCTTCAATTAAGTCTCAGGCCTGATCTTCTCATTTTGCCATCATAGCTCCTCCAGCAGCAGCATCAATTGTGGTTCTCATTATTCCAGAAAGTCCATTGTATAAGGTTTGGACTTGTAGCCACTTTGCGATCTCATGATGATGATATTTCCGGAGTAAATCTTTGAATCTTTCCCAAGCTTCGCAAATGGATTCTGAATCTTGTTGCATAAAGGACGTGATGTCATTCCTCAACTTTGCAGTTCTGGCTGGTGGAAAGTACTTTGCAAGGAATTTGGTGGCTAGAGTGTTCCAAGTTGTGATGGAACCTGCTGGTAGTGAATGTAGCCAAACTTTAGCTCTGTCCTTCAAGGGTATGGAAAAACACGCAGTCTCATTGCTTCTTCAGTTGCTCGGTTGTAATTGAAAGTACCGCAAACTTCCAGAAAGTTGCTGATGTGGGCATTAGGATCTTCAGTTGTATTTCCCCCAAACTGTACTGACTGTTGAATCATCTGGATGCATGTTTTGATGTCACCCGCATTTACTGGTAATAGAGAAGTATAATACAAGAAATGAGTCTGTCAACCACCGGAATGGTTCTGTCTCGAATGGGAATTGGTGGTGCAACGTTGAAAGGTTCAGGTTCCATGTTAATGATTGCTTCTTGGCCTTCTCGCATTTCCCTTCTCAATTGTCTGATGGTTCTTTCAATTTCTGGGTCAAGCGGTCGGAGTTCAAAGCTTCTGGTTCGTCTTATGTAGTTTCTGAGAACCTGAAACACAAGAAAACAAAAACAATAAGTAAAAAGAAAATAGATACAAGTAACATATCTAACCCCAAAACTAATATTAAAAGATAAATAAGTCCCCGGCAACGGCGCCAAAAACTTGACCGGTGCGTAATCACACGCGTATAACGCAAGCGCACGTATCGTTCAAGTAGTATAAAAAGTATCAATCCCACGATGACTTATACCTAATCTATTAATTTTATGAGGTCAAATGATTACTAGTATCTAACAGGTTGATTGATTGATTTGAAATGGTGATGATTTTGAATTTAAAAAAAGTAATAAAATTGCGCGAAAGTAGGTTAAGAAAATTCAATATTAGGAAACTATCTAGGGTTGTGAAACTTCCAATATCATTTTAAAGATGAAGTGGTTATTTCATTTTTGTGTAATTATATCGGTTTACTAACCTGGAACACTAAATTATGCGAAAGCCTCTGTCGATGGTCAGACGCAAATACCCAGTATAACCCAATTGAACCATATGTCTATGTCAACTAAATTAACTGGATTCATTAGTTTAAGTTCAATTATGGCTACCCCCCCACCCGACAGGTATATGTCTATCCTGTAAGGAAATCTATTAAAGGGTTATCTATCCTCAAGGAAGATCGTGGGCTATTAAGCCTAAGGCTGAAACCTAAAATTTCTTTGTCAAGTTTATTTTAGATTTACCAGATCAATCTTATTAGTGGTCAATTAACAAGACACATTAAGCTTAAGACTTAATAAGTAAACCTTTAACTTACCCAACTATAAAATAACCCCTTATAACCGGTGATATTAGAATTCATCACAACCCCAGATAACTAACTTAGTTACGACACATAACTAGGGCTAGTAAAAACTTAAATAAAATAAAAGACATAAAGTAAAATGCTGAAAGTAAATTGCTGAAAAGTAAATGACGAAAGTAAATGACGGAAAGTAAATGCTGAAATTAAATATTGAAAATTAAATGCTGAAAAGTAAATGCTGAAAGTAAATTACTGAAAAGTAAATGCTGAAACTAAATTGCTGAAAGTAAATTGCTGAAAAGTAAATGCTGAAAGTAAATTGCTGAAAAGTAAATAAAGTAAAAGTATAATAAAAGAAAATGCTGAGGTAAAATGATCCACTTTTATTACTTTTATTTTAGATATCTCCCTTAATATAATATATTAACTTTGCATGATAATTACCAACCAGCCATATAGGCAGTATCCAGATTAAGTCAAATTAATAATTAATTACCAACCGACTAATCAGGCGGTATCCAGTTTAGTCAGGTTAAAACCAATTTAAATAATTACCAACCGACCAATATGGCAGTATCCTCGTTAAGTCTGGTTTTAACTAGTTTATATATTATAATTAAGGGAGATTAATCTAAATATTAGTAATAAAAGTTTTACCTTTTACCCCAACAAAGGGAGTTACCTCCTCATTACTGAAAATTAAAGAAAGAAAAGTACTTGTGCGTAAAAGTAAATTGCGGAAAGTAAAAACTCAAAAGTAAAGAAAAGAAAGTGCGAAAGCGGAAATTAATTACTGAAAGCTGTAAATAAACAAACAAGATACAATCTTCTAGTATTCTTAGGAATTCCTTAGAAGAAAGTATGAATTTAAAATGAAATGACTTGGTATTTATAGGTAAAATTTTGCCTCCATCAAATCATCCACCAAATCCATTTAAATTGCTCCACTAATTGCTCCTCTAATTGCTCCACCAAATCCAATATTAATTGCTCCACTAATTGCTTATCATGTTTGGTGGTGATTTGATAATTTTTATATTTATTATTAATTTATTTTATTGCTTTGAAAATGACTTTAATAATTACACACAACACACTTTTGGATGGTTCATCGATTTCGGGAATGAAATATTCAGAATTCGAAATTATTGTGTCTTTAAAGTTGTAGATATTTGAGTCTTCTTTAATCTGGAACTTGAATCAGCTCAATCTGATATTGGAGTAAAAAGTTATACTCAAATTACGACAGATGCGCAAAATTGGAATTTCCAAAACTGCACTTCGTTAAAATGCCCTTTCAAGTTTCCAATCTCCAAAATTAATATGTCAAGTCCAATTTTTGCCCTTATTTGACCCACATTTCATCCTAAATGATTTCATTATATCCCAATATTATTTTATCTGCAAAATAAACTAAAACACATCAAAACGTTCATCAAACCCGAGAAACTAAACAAATATTAAGTAAAATGAGCGGTAAATATTGATATATTTTCCGCTCATCACCTAACAACTCTAGAATGGTAACCAAGTCATCTAATGACCAAAAGAGAGCTTAATAACACTTTATAATCTTTTTTTATAAACATACATGTAACCCTCTTTCATCTAAGAATCCAACATCAATATTACAACAACTAAGAGTAGAGAAATAACCAACATCATATGTAGTAGCTTGGAACCCTAGAAATATTTTTCTAGTTGAAAAAAGAATTGAAAACTTACAAGGCTTTAAGTTTTCTTCAAATCTTCTATTTTTCCTTCACCTTTTTCCTCTCAACTTTCTTTTGTAATATTTTAGATGCTTACACATTAAGTGAAACAAATGAAAAATGAAACCCTTATATATGTAGGGTTGGCCGAAACAAGGGCAAAAAGGGAAATAAAATTTTGCAATCTTTAATCAATATTAAAAGAAGCAAAATTCACTTTGAATACATTTTCCATAAAATAAACATACAAGTGCACCAATTACATTAAGCCATATATAGCCATAATAATGATAAAGATAAATGTATTTAATAATTCTAATTATTTAATAATTAAATAATTAGATAATTACTTAATACAAATATCTAAACACATGTATCATATTTACTTTAAATATTCCATAATACATATATTTGGAACATGCGTCAAATACTTTATTTGACAATTAATTAATGTGTATTTAATAAAATCAAGTATTTAATCCAAATACATATTAACTAGTAAATGACCGAATAACCCTTTAAGGATGTATCTTTTCGTTTAACCGTTAAACAATTTATAAATACTCAGTATTATTTATAAAAATTATCCTAGTACTCTACGAGTATATTTCATTAGAGAGACTCTATAGATTCAGACATATCCGTCATGAAATCTAATTTCATGTCCATAATCTACCTATCCGTAAATTATGACGACCACAGATAAATTCGATGAATCATACAGGTCGAGGTCATCGCATACGTATAATCCCTCTGTCACAGGTATCCGGATTATCCCAGAGATATAGATATAAAAGTCAAATCTCTATATGTATAATCCCGTTGACGTATCTATTAGCAATATTTTAATAACACTTATAACTTACTTCTACAGTGCACCACGAACCCATAGATTTAACAGATTGATAATCCCAAAATGAATACCTATGCTCTGTACACAGAACTGACGGATACTATCTTGATACACATAGGATATCCTGAGGATAATTCCACACTCAACGAACATGAGAAGGTCTGACCTAAATAGGTCGGTGACGTGACTGCCATCAAAGTGTGGAGGATACCTCATATATCCACAGTGGTATCTCAAGTCAAAGAATCACTATGCTACTCAATCTGAGAAGATTCTTATTGACATTGGTGTACCATATATTAAGAATCTTCGGTGATTTGTTCAGTGTTTATCCAATATAAATACCTATATGTCTATATGAGTCTCCCGAGACTCATGGTTCATTGAGAAACCATTGGAATCCAATATTCCAATATACGACATGCACTAGTCTCTGCGGGTTTACTTACTGACCAAACAATTGTAAACCTTGACCAATAACAGTTTAAGAATGATATTGTTATGATACAACTCAATGGCAGTTGCAACGCTTTTACAATTGTATCATAACTAATCATTCTAAGGTCATTTACGTCTTTACCATATCATAAAAAAAGAAGTTATATTATAGAAACTTTTTATTTTATTCATAATAAAATATTTACACAATTATTTACATGGAAATATAAGAGAAATTGGTGCTCAAAGCACCAACCCTAACAGTTGCGTCCCATCAAGACCCTATTGCTGTGTATTGGAGTAAGGAGTGTTCATTCCCTTGCGGCCAAGGGCCAAGGGACATAGATAGTGTGAGGTCGGAATCTTTCCCCCAAGTCCTCTATTTGTCAGATAAGCTCGGGGTTGGGTTGCATCCCGCCGAGGCCCTTTTGTTGTGTGACAGCTCCAGGTGAGTTTTCCCTCATGACCTATGTTTTGTTTTGCAGGTCTCTGTATGTCATTTACTTCCAGGATCACAGCATGTCAAGAGACTACATCAGCCGATGTGGCATAATATGAGTTTTTCATGCGGAGAAGCCAAGAGATAGACTAACCAGAGTTAGTTCGGGTCAACGTTTGCAGTCAGAGAGGGCCTGATAGAAGAGATAGCCAAGATGTGGATCAGAAGTAGAGGTGCTAGGTCAGGATTACGAACCCAATATGGATTTTTACAAAGAGCACTGATGCTTGTAGATTGTTAGACCCGTTATGAGGTGGGGCAGACTTGAGATTTTGGATTTGATCAAGATTGAACTTCAGCGTGAGAGAAAACCATAATTTTTTCATAGTTCCCTGCAGCAACTCACCAATTCATTGATACCGAAAACTATGGGACATATGTTGATGGTGATTTTCTGTCACGAGAAAATCTGAAGCCTGAAGAGAGGATAATGAGATTTACACTTAAGCAGATGGAGGTCCAAAGTCCTTGTGAGGATGAGAGGTCAAATGAAGGGGCCCAAGTGTAGGGGTTTCTATAGGCTAAATCCGGTAACGCAGCGGAAGCGGTGGAAAATCGTATTTTCCGATTTCAAAAATTTTTCTCGGATTAATTAAATAAACATATTTATTTAATATTCCAATAATCAAATTATGAAATAAAATTCAATAAATCATATTAAGTGAATTTACCAAATTACCCTTACTTGGTATTTTTGTCCATTTTAATCCGAAATTGATCAAATCAATTTTGAATGATTCTAAATCATTTCTAAGATGAACTTAGCATGTTCAAAACATTAAAACACCAAGGCAACCAAAAATCCCCAAATTCTAATTCTTGGCTGTGAGCCTCATTAGGTGGGCATTTTGTCCATTTGGTCATTTCATGTCTCAAAACACATCAAGATGTAATCCAATCAACATGAAACTTTATATGCATTATATAAACATCCATATACACAACATATATGAAAAGCCCCAATTTGGAATTGGTCATGAACCCTAATTTTTCAATTCATCAATTGGACAAATTAGACCAAATTGGTTAATCAATTACTTCAACCATCATTCTTACATCCAATCCAAGTCTCAACATAATGAAACAACTCAAGATCAAATATAGGTCATTTAAGAGTGGGTCAACAACTCTAGATTAGCAACATGGTTTCCAAAACCTTAAAAGAAAGCTTATAACTACAATAGTCACAATCTTCTTTCATCACACATGCTCAACACTTCCATCAAAACTTCCACCAACAAAAATACAAGGAATAAAGAAAGAAATAACCTAAGAACATCATATGTTAAAGCCTAGATCCTAAGGAACATTTTCCTTTCTAATAGTAAGTTGAAGAAACTTACTAAAATCCCAGCTTTCTTTGATTTTGCCTTTCTTTTCTCAAGCTTCCTTTTTGTTTCTTCAATGGAGTTTGTCTTTGTAAAGTGTATTAGTTAAGAATAAAATGAAATGAAAAACAATATATACTTGTATCAATTATGCCTTGGCCGAAAATCACCTAGCCAAATACAAGTCTTGTAATTTCATTTTCATTTCACTTTAATTTAGTCAACTTGGTTAAATATCCAAAAACCACTTTATTAGATATTTTAATTAAGTCAACAATGGCAACTAATATCATTTACATCAAATATCCTAATGTAAGATATTTATATTTTAATTAATTTAATCATTTAACAATTAAATAATTAATTAATTAATCAAATACAAATATATTAAATATATGTATAATATTTACATTAAATATCAAAAACATATATTCATTTAGGATATAAGTCAAATATCTCATTTTGACTATTAATTAATGTGTATTTAAATTAATCAAGTATTAAATGTAAATACACAATAATTAGGTAAATGACTATCGGGTCCCTTTAGCACGTATCTTGCGTTTAATCCTTTAAACGAATTTATAAATAATCAATATTATTTATTAATGTTGCTCTAGTGCTCTACGAGTATGTTTCATTATTGAGACTCTCTAGATTCAGGTATATCTGTCACGAAATCAAATTTCGTGTCCATAATCTATCCACCCGTAGATTATGACGATCACAGATAATCTCACTGAACCATACAGGTCGAGGTCATGGCAAATGTATAATTCCTCCGTCACAGGTATCCGGATAAATCCCAGAGATATAGATGCAAACGTCAAATCTCTACGGGGATTATCCAGTCGACTATTCTATTAGCAATCTCTAAAAGAATATTTAGAACTGGCTTCTAAACTTTACCACGGGCCCATGGTTTTATCTGATTGCTAATCATATGGACTACATATGCTCTGATACACAGAACTGACGGATCCTATCTTGATACACATAGGACACCCTGAGGATCTGTCTACACCCAACGAACAGGCGGAGTTCTGATCTAAATAGATCGGCGACGTGACTGCCATTTAAGTGTCGAAGATGTCTCATGTGCCCACAATGGCATCTCAAGTCTAAGAATCACAAGTGTTACTCAACCCGAGAAGATTCTTATTGACGCTGGTGTACCATCCATTAAGAATCTTCGGTGAGTCGTTCAGTGTTTATCCGCTATAAACACCTACACGTCTATACTAGTCTCCAAGACTAATGGTTCATTGAGAAACCATTGGAATCATATATTCCAGTATACGACATGTACTGGTCTCAACGGGTTTACTATACTGACCAAGTAGTGTAAACCTTGACCAGGAACAATCTGAGAATGACAACGTCATGATACTACTCAATGTCAGTTGCGACGCTTTTGCAACAGTACCATGACTAATCATTCTAAGGTCATTACGTCTTTACCATTTAATAAGATAAATTATATTATAGAAACTGCATATATTATTCATAATAATAATGTTTTACAGAAGTATTCAAAAGAAATACAACCGGGAATTGGCGCTCTGAGCACCAACCCCAACACCAAGCTCGAGGCGTATAAGGACATGAGGAAAAAACCAGACCCAACCTGATATAAAGGCATCAGGTTCAACAATACTTGAGCATTCGTGAAGGCCGACCCGACCTAGTAGAGTGAGGAAAGCAAAGGTCTCAACACCGACCCGATGAGGTAGGTCGAGGTAATGATATTATGTTTAAGTCTGGGCGACGTGTGCCCTCAAAGGAAGCTTGGGTTTCCCAAGGATTGATGAGATAGAGGTAGGCCAGCAGCTGATGGGATGGACCAGAGTTGCAAGTTTATTGACTGACACACGCTATCACATGTGAGTGGTTAGAGTACAGAATGACACTATGACATAGCGTGTAGCAGTTACCAAAAGTCGCATGGTTTAATGAGATTCAAGTGGCAGGTCGTAGGGGTGTCAGACGGTTGGTCTATAATCCGTAGGGTAATCAGGGAAGAGAGCCTAGACAATAATGGCTTAGTAACGTGGCTGACGTCACGAAGTAGTGTAATAGTAGAATTTGTTTTAGTATATAAAAGGGTTGAGGGTTCAGTTTAAAGGTTTGATCTTTTTTTATTCACAAGCACTTGTAACTTGTAATAGAGAGAAAAGAATCTCGAGATAGAGAAAGAAAAAAGGTCGGTCATACCCGAGCCAGTAATTAAAGTTTTATTTTCCCTTGTGTTTGTGAACGTAGATTAGATCAATTCCGTCGAACCACGTTAAATCTTTTATTTATCTATGCGCTTTCTTTCTGCGTGTTAAGTTTGCATTTGGTTCCCAACAAACCAAACAAATTCACTGCTTGTGGGAGGTTTGTTCGAGGAGTGGTTTTTCTCGAATTACCCCTGAAACGAAAAACAGCCGTCAATACATGTATCCAAAATTTACCATCCTTACCACCTCTTCTTCTGTAAATTCAAACAGTCTCCAGTTCCGTTCCTCCATATCTCTCTATTTGAATGAAATAATGTTATTTAGGGAATTAAAATAGGTGTTAATAGGGAAAAAAAAATAAAAACTTCCAAAATTAATAAAGGAGTAGAAAATGAAAGGGGTTTTAAGAGGATTTCCAATAGCTACTCCACATGGAAAACGGCTATACAACCCAACCCATTTAATTTTTAATTAATATATTACCCAACCCCATACCAGCCTTCTTTATTAATTGGGCTAAGATCCATCTTAATCCTGCTTATTAACGGCCCAACAAAAAAGCAGGGGAAATCTAATAAACCCAGAGGGTATAACAGTCATTTCAAACACAGCCACGCAAAAACCCTAGCTCACACATATATTCATCCTCATCGCTTGGATTTCGTTTCTTGCTCCGCCTCCGCGAACCCACACAGCAAACAAGACACCTCTCTACCGATAGAACAATCATGCCGCCAAAGTTCGACCCAAGCCAAGTGGTGGACGTCTACGTCCGAGTTACCGGCGGCGAAGTCGGAGCCGCCAGTTCCCTCGCCCCAAAGATCGGTCCTCTCGGTCTCTCCCCCAAGAAAATCGGAGAAGACATCGCCAAGGAAACAGCCAAGGACTGGAAGGGCCTTCGTGTCACCGTCAAGCTCACCGTCCAGAATCGTCAGGCTAAGGTCTCCGTCGTCCCCTCCGCCGCTGCTTTGGTCATTAAAGCTCTCAAGGAACCCGAGAGAGACAGGAAGAAGACCAAGAACATCAAGCACAATGGAAACATTACCCTTGATGACGTCATCGAAATCGCCAAGGTCATGAGGCCCAGGTCCATGGCTAAGGATCTGAGTGGGTCCGTTAAGGAGATATTGGGCACGTGCGTTTCTGTTGGATGCACGGTCGATGGCAAGGACCCCAAGGACCTGCAGCAGGAGATCACTGATGGCGATGTCGAAATTCCCCTTGATTGAAGACACCATTGTGAGGGCTCTATTTTAGTTTTTTATTTTTATTTTGTATCTGTGCTTTTTTTTTCTCAGTTTTGGATCTTCACAAGGATTTTGATAATGTCTCCAATTTCTGGGCTTTTAATGAGTTTTTTTTTTTTAATTGAAATTAGGAGATGTAAGGTTTAATTTTGTGGCCTTAATTTGAATGATGCTTCAGACATATATTGGAACTTTGAAGTTCAATATTCTAATGCATGTTCTTATGCCAATGAATGTTATTTAATTTTGTTTTGTTTTTCCATATTTATATTTATATTAGGCATATATTTATATTTTTTTAAAGCTAATGTGGTGAATGTGGAAGTACCTGCCACACGTGTAATCACATTGATGTTTGAGGACCCATTTTGGATTTTTTGTTTTTAGTTTTGTTGTTTGAGATTTTGTTTTTAGGGATTCTTTATGGTTCAACATGTGTAATGAGTTAGGATAAGTTGGAAAGTGGGTTAGACTTAGACTTTATGTTGATGCGGGTTGATTAATTTTCACAGTTCTTGGTTTAGAAAGGAGGATAAAAATTCGTTTTGGTTCATACATGGTTCAAATTTTTTATTTAAAGTTGAATTGATTTTATGCTCAATGAGGTTTATATCATTTTTTTATGTTTTACAATGTATTCGAGTTACAGTTTATCTTGTGCATTCCAAACTTATTTATTCCCTTAGTTTTAAGGCTACATGAACCTTGTAAACTTAAGTGTAGCTTGTTTGGGGCTTGAAACATTTGTGAAGTCCGTGTTGAGGATGACATTTTATATGCTAATTCTCTATTGGTATTTTTATGTGCAGCCATCGATCCTTCCATAAACTGGGAGTTGTATCATATGGTGTCAACCTATTTTATTTTTTGTCATTTTTTTGATACATGCTTGTGGATTTTTTTTTATACATGCTTGTTGTAGGATTCTGAAAGTTGTTTTTTAATAGTTAATGACTTAATGTTGCTGATAGTTCCTTCTTAGTCAACTTATTGTTTGACATTACCACTACCACCTGGTTGCTGTAGTATGGTATTGCGTTTTCTCAGTTGTTTGTTGGATGGAACTTTGGGATCATTAGTGCTTTGTCACCTCTTTTTTGGGCTTTACTTGGTGGTCTTTTATGTTAGGAACTTAGATTTTTCATAAATGTAATTGGAGGAGATAGCATGTTTGTTAATGATTTCATCCTAGAGTCAAATTAGTTTGGTTGTTTAGACAAAATTGATTGTGCTGCTTACTTTTCTGCTAATATGTGGAAGATGGAGCTGGGAGGAATATCGCTCTTGCTTTTTATCCTTTTTTGCTTGTATGGGGCGACAAACAATTTTAAATAGAAAGTGTGTGTTGGTATAAAGTGAGTGTTTGTGTCAACCCATTCTGGTTGATGGTCGATTAATGAAAAGTCTAATTGTTTTTCTGAAAAATGGCTTACAGAATATAATTCGCAAGTCATTTTATGAAAAAAAAAATTTTAGTCTTCTTTAATCTTTCATAACTCGCTTCTAGTTAGGGGTGGCAAAATGAATCAACGAATCGAATTCATGACGAATTCTAAACGAATCGAATTGTAATGCACTAAATTCGAATTCGATTCGTTTATTAAACGAATCCTGATATTAGGATTCGTATTCGATTCGTTTAATAAACGAATATTCGTATTCGATTCGTTTATTCGTTTATATAAATCAAACGAATCGAATCGAATTTATTATTCGCATCTAATTCGTTTACTATTTGCATCCGATTCGTTTACTATCCGCATCCGATTCGTTTATTATTCCCAAATAAAATAAAATTATATTATTGAGTTAATTTTTTCAAAAAAAATTATTTTGCTACAAATCGGTTTAATCATTTTAAGCATTGAAGATAATTTCTCATTTTACTATGACTTGGAAATTTTTTTACCCTCAAATTTGCCTACGATCCATCCATGAAAACGGCACGATGACCATTAGATTTCATGATTTTCTTCAATAAAAAAATCAAAATTGCTATAGTAAGCCCTACAGCAGCCATTGTGAATTGAAATTTCTCCATCTTCAGGATGTGAAAACAGAGAAGGTGGCATTAGTTTCTTTCTGGGACTTGTAAAGGATAAAAGAGGATCTTTCTCCATCTGGGTCCGCCGGAAAACCGCTTTCGGCGGCAAAAAGAAACAGCTTTTATAATCTTTGGTGGTTTTTTGAGAACTGGGTCTGTCAAGAAAGAATCAACTGATCAAATTTTGTCAACTTTCCAAGATGAAGCGAAAATTTGGTTGGTTATAAAATGAATTAGCAGATGAAGCGAAAATTTGGTTGGCGATCATTAGTATGTTTTTGAACCCTAGTCTCTGGTTTTCGTTGAAGCTGAACTCTAGACCCATTGGCAGGAACCACTCTCGATGTTCCAACTGCCACTGTGCTGGTGTTGGCAGGAACCTCCTCCTGAACTTCTTCAATAATCCTATCACCTGCAGGAGCTGGGAATGGGATGCCTTTGATAACCCTCGTGAAGACTGAAGCACTGAAGCGTGCGTGAAGCCCAGCGATTGATTTCAGATTTGAGAGAGTTAGGTTTGTAATTAGTTTGATGAATTGATTGAGAGGGGCGGCTGGGAAATATTTTATGAAATCTAGGTTTAGATTTTTAGGTTAAACGCATATAATTACTAAAATATCATTCGTATTAAACACATATTCGAAAAATTTAAGGGTAAATTTGTAATAAAATTAAACGGGTATTAAACGAATTCGATTCGGATTCGATTCGTTTATGATTCGTTTAATAAACGAATCCTAAACGAATAAACGAAAATTTTTTCAGATCCGTGTATTTCTGAATTTCGATCTTTCAGGTTTATTTGAATTCGAGTTCAAAATCTTGCCACTCGAGGGGAATTTGGGTCTTCCAGGTCTATTTGGATCCGGGTAAGGGATCTTGGAATACTTTGGTTCGGAAGTTTTTTTTTTACCCTAGTAAAGACGAGACTCCCAAAATTCGATATAATTATTTGTTTGTCAACTTACACGTTGGTGCTGCAATGAATTTATAAATTAGCATAGATTAAATTGATTTTGAATGCCTGACAACAAACACATATTCCATATACCGTTGTTGCAACCATATGTGGCACAGCTGAAGAAATTTAGAGTAACATTCTGTGCAAAACTTGGTAATTACATCAATATGACCTTGGAGAGAGAAAGCCTCCTATAAGAGAAAGATAACAAAAGCATGCAAGTTAATTGTTTTTCTTGTTGAAATGGAAGTATTTGACTAGATAATTAAACAAACTTCCTCAGAGACAAAAGTTATATTGATAAATCATTTGCTAAAAGAGAGAGAGAACCCAAAAAATACAGAAAGAAAATACATTGATGGATTTCTCATCAACATAAATCTAAAAATCTGATATGAGCACTGTTGATCAAAGGAAAATTATGCAGAAATAGTTACTCTATAGACCTATGAACTAAATATGCCAAAATTGCTGAATATATTTTTTGTTCTCTACTAAGCCTAGTGTCGACACAGACACGGTATTCAACAAGTAGTGGTGTATCAAAACACAAAATCAACCTGTATATCCCACTCAAACCACTGCTAGGCCAATTATATTACATATTACATAACAATATATAAGATGATACATGTATAAACACGGATCTGTGTCCGAACCGTGACAAGATTTTCATTTTTCCTCTAAAAGAAATACCGTCATAAGATTTATCAAAACCAAGAATTTAATATCCAACTAACAAAAGATTAAATTTTGAACAAAACCCATAACCCAAAACCAAAAAATTCAAACAAAATAATCATGCAAAACATTAAAAAAAGACTCACTTGATTCGAGAAACCCTTCGAGAATGTTCTTCTTCATCCCTGAGTGATTTGCCTTCATCAACAGAGATACAGGTAGCAAGAACCTTGGCGTTATCCTTGATCCAATTGGCTCAATTTACAATCACAACCATCACCACTGTGATTATATTTCAAAGCTTTGCCAGCACATATCAAGTCAACATTTCATAGCACACTTTGGCCTCAGCCCGGCAGTGGTTTCCAGGAAATAGTAGGCAACAACTACATGCATTTTTAAGCATTTAAGGTGGTTTCTTAACATACATGCACCAAAAACTACTAAAATGTAAAACTGATAAATTCCCATGTTCTTGAACACAATTGTAGAAAGCAAAATAAAATTCAAAAGGAAACATCATAAAATTGATTTCTTACATGAACTCCTTCCTGTGTTATGTCAGCCATCTTACACGAGCAGGACATTGATATAACATATAAAACAATCACAACATTAAATGAATTTTGGATATAACTTCTCTAGTTGGTACGCAAGCAGAAAACATCTTCATTCATACTGGAAACAAAATCAATCTTTTACGATTTTGTAATTGTACAATTAATAAAACTAAAGAATCAACATGCATCTATAGTACCGTAGAAAGTGCTGATTCAAGAATCCTATATCTTACTTTCAAATCACAAGTCGTCTCATAATAGCAGATTCCAATAACCACAATGAAAAGAGAAATGAATGTTGCTAGCAACCAATGAATATCATCAACAGAACAGAAGCCAAGGGTACCTTACAAATTGATTTTGATTTGCCCAGCGAAGCATTTAAATGTTCAGTCGCATATGCCAAGTTGATGAGCGGCTAATATGTATATATTTCCCGCCCCTATGGCTTGATATTCTGTGAGTTATTTGGGTTTATTTTGCACGTTAAATTGATATCAAGACTCAATGGAATCAAGGAGGGATGAAAACAACAAAATACGGAATAAATTGGACCATTAGATGCAGACCAGCACGTCGTGACACCCCTTTCAGTGTCGTGACGCTCTATAGAACAAAAATGAGGCAGAGAGTCTGGAGCTTTGCGCGTCGCGACTCAAAATCTTGCGCATCGCGACACCAGAGCTATCGCGTCGCGACACGATCAAGAAGAGAAAACAGGTAGAGAGTTCACCGAATGGCACGTTGCCACTCTGGTCTTTGCGCGTCGCGACTCTCTGATGAAAGTTAAGTGTGCGTCGAGACGCCAATCCATCTGCGTTGCGATGCTGGGAGAATAATTAGAATTGTCCTTAAGAAGGAACTACCCTTAAGTCTTCCTATATAAGACACAACTCATCCCAAAACGAGAGGGGAGTCTCAGAACCTAAATTGGCAGCCTCCAAGGTGAGTTTTGGAGAGAAATCAAAGCACATCGAAGGAGCACATCACATAAACTAAACAACAAGGAGCAAATGATTAACGATCTCGATAGAGTTCTTCTTCCTTTTACTTCTTTGATGTTTTGTTTATCATTGAATATTTATTTAGAGTTTTTGAGCATGTGTAGTAACTAAATCTATAATATGGGGTTGTGATGAAACCCAGTATTTTGAGTTTATAAAACCAGTTTTCTTATATCTTGTGTGATGTTTTGACTTATTTTTTGAATCTTGTTCTTAATGCTTCTTGTTGCTTGATATGGTAAATTTAATTGAACTTGACAAAGAGATTTTAGGTTTAACCTTACATTCATTCAATAGCACATGATTTCTTTTTAGAGATTTCCTTACAGAATATAAATATACCTGTCTGGCAGGTGTAGCCATAATTGAAATTCGATTTTAATGAATTTGAGATTAATTAGTTGACATAGCAATATAGTTAATTAGTTTATTCTGAATGTTTGCACATGACTATAGAAAGAGGCTTGTGGATATCTTAGTGTTCTAGGTTAATAAGTCAATTTATTACACGAGTATAGGAAAATCAATTCATCTTTAGAATAATACTGGGTGGATTCACAGTTCTCATTGATTTCCTTCAAAATCACCATAATTATATTTGTTTTCTTTAGCGTGAATTTAAACTCAATTCAAAAATCATAATTTCATTTAGATATTTGTAGGTAATTAATCTTAAAGATTAGTAACGTAGGTAATAAGTTTTCGTTGGATCAATAACTTTTATACTACTTGAGAGATACATGCGCTTGCGTAACGTGTGAAAATCGCGATCACAAGTCAATTCGAATCCATGATAAGAAAATAAAACATTTTCAATAAAATGTTCACACAATTGTTACAGTTGCATTTGAAATTATATTATAAAATCCGAAAAAAAACTGTTGAAATATGAAATAAATTAACCAAACCCAATTTATAAATCTTGAAATTGAACTCAAAATTAGTTCCAAAATTGAAACTTTGCCTCGTTCAATGTATGGGAAGCCAAAATATATATTAAATTTGCAAAATATGAAAATTATACATTGATCTAGACCCGACCAAGATTCCGGTTCCGAACCGGTTGGAACCGGACGGTTCCGGTTCCGGAACCGAAATCGTAATTTGACTGGTTCGGTTAGGGTTTCTACCCCAACCGAACCGATTGGAACTGCTGGAATCGAATGGTTCCAGCGGTTCCAACCGAAATCGTAAGGTTCCGGTTGGAACTGTTGGAACCCTAGGGTTCCAACCCCAACGGCCAAAAAAATAATTTGGGGATTTCCTAAATTACCCCTAATAATAGTAATAAAACGACTAATTTTAGGGGCATTTTAGGTATTACAAAAATATTCTTAAATTGTATAAATATGGGTCATTTTTCATTATTTCAACACACCAATTTCTCAATTCTCAATTCTCTAAATTCTCATAATTCTCTCATTCTCAATTCTCTAATTCCTTAAAATTTCTTAAACAACAAATGACAAGCTCATCTGAGAACACAATGTCAAATGTGCCAACCCAAGAGAGCGGCCCTAGTATCGGTTCACGGAGAAGAGAAGTTAAGTCTCGTTCCTCGGATGTTTTCAAAATTCATTTTCATTTAATCGATACTTATGAAGGTTCAAGAGCGGTATGCAACCATTGTGGGGTTTCTTGCAAATTTACTAGTGGATACGACAATATGATCAAATACCTGGAAAGACATCATGTCGTTGAGCTTGGACTTGATACGACGCAAACTCAAATGGCCAGATACGCATCATCTAGTAGAGGTACGAGTTCTTTAAATTTATTTAAATATTCTGATGCTAAAAATAGATAAGAATTTGCTAAATTAACTTGTATGGCACATCTTTCTTTAAGTTTTGGTGAAAAAATTGCTTTTACTAATTACGTTCAAAATGCTTTAAATCCTGCTGCTTGTAGAATGACTAGAAATGCAACAAAACGTCAAATTTTTAAATTATACAAAGATGGTAAAATTATTTTAAATGAAATATTTAGAGATATTAAAGGTCGTCTATCTATTTGTTTTGATATTTGGAGTGACCATTGGCGAACACACTCATACATGGGTGTGACTTGTCATTGGATAGATGCATCATGGAACTTGCAAAAACGACTTATTGCATTTAGAGTTTGAAAATTGTTGGTACTCTCGATGAGCATGTTGAAAGTCATGATCCTAATGATATTATTTTGTTTGAAGTTATTAATGTTATGAAACGAAAATGGTTGCATTATTTTAGAGACATTCATTTATTTTATCTTATTGCTGCTGTTTTTGATCATAGATTTAAATTAGAAGGTTTGAATAATGCTTTACAAGCTTACTATGAATATTTAGGAATATTATATGATATTGATATTACAAGAATAATAGCTAAAATAAAATTAATTTAATAGAGTTATTTAATGATTATATTAGAATATATAACTTGCAATCAGTAGGACAATCTAGTAGTAGCGAAACCATAATGCAATCAAGACTTAGCGCAAGTGATCATTGATTACTACAACGAAATAAAAAATATAGGGATAACACGAATAATAACCCGAAATTAGACAATTATTTATCTACAAATTTTGAGTTTTCAACTGAAAGTTTAGTTAGTAAAATTTTCAAATCCTTGAATGGTGGAACCGACATCAAAATGTATATCATGTATTATCAATTATTGCTAAAGAGATATTGGCAGCACCTATTTTCACCGTTGCAGTTGAGCAAGCCTTCAGCATGAGAGGTAATATATTGGAAGTCAGACGGTC